>CM032891.1:29384650-29404650 GCA_019176425.1 Megalops atlanticus
CATCTAAAAAGCTGAAAGTAAAAGCAATATTTCTAAATAAATTATGGTGAAGGATTTTCATTATTTTTGCATTACTTGCTTGTCCTCGTTAATAATGCTTGGCTACCCTAATTGTATGTATTCCATTTCCTAAAGACTTATGGTGCTCAGTTATGGCTCAGAGTATTCCATATCCTCTGTGTTTCTTTCAAAATCAAACTAAACTCGCTTCTATTTTTCATAATAATGCAATTGATTAAATGTAATTGTGCTGTAACAAATATAAATTATTGGCTTCCCCTCTGAAATGAAAACTGCAACTTTGTATTTCAATAATGGCATGCTGTTGTAATCCATTGCTCCCGTCAGCAAAAGAACTTATTTTTTTAATCTGTTTTATTATTAGGGAGAGATTAAAAAAAAAACAGGTTTCTGTTTCATAGCCAATTATCATTTCCCATAATCCACCTCGCTATTTCCATTTTCACTAGAGGCCAGCTGAAAACGTGTTGCTGGCATGTCAGCACTAGAGCTCATCTCTCGACATGCATTCAGTTCTGTTCATCACCAGGAGGGAGAGGGGAATGGAATCAGAGTAAGAGATAATGTGGGAGATACAGAGAGAAAGCAAGAGAGAATGTGGGAGATATAGAGAGAAAGAAAAAATGCAGAAGATACAGAGAGAAAGCAAGAGGCAATGTGGGAGATAGAGAGAGAAAGAAAGAGAGATTGTGGAAGAGGTGGAGTGAAAGCACAGAAAGAGAGAATGAGAAGGGGAGGCAGAGAGGAATTTTATTTACTTTTTGTCCCGAATTTACTGTTTTTTCATGATTTATCTGCTTTGTAAATGAAATCAGTGTGCTGGTCTTGCCAGTAAAGCTAAGAATTGAAACTGAAATAGTGATTGAATTAAATGGCTGAAACTTAGACTGAAGAGTTGTTGGCACGGAGCTAGGAAACATTTCACTTCCAGGCCATAGGAAGCATCACACAGGTAGGATGGTTTACCAGCTAAGTCCAGAGGTTGTCACACTGCTAGTGCATGGCTTACCTGTGGAACACTGGGGGTGAGACAGTTCACCTGCTGAAGGTGAGAAGTGTCTCTGCTCAAGGTGGGACCCAGAACACAGGAAGTCGCAGGAAGGATGCGGAGCTGCAGGGCCGCACTCAGTTGCACCGTTAGCGCTCTGCTTCTCATAGCTTACGAGCCTGGGGGTGAGCTGGGGGGGTGCCTTGACAGTTTTTAACCCTAACCCTAACCCCCCAGCTTTTGTGTGGATAGCAGTAGTGAGCAGCCGTGTCTGAGGGGAAGCACCCTCTAGCTTCATGCTCATGGTCCTCTTACAAAGCTTTGCTGTCCAGTAGTTTGCTCTTTTTCTCTCCTTTTTCTCTGTTATTTTTTTCCCATAAACATGGACATTGTGATTATGTCTAAAACACCTCCGTCATATCTCAGTGTCACTGCATTGTTTTAATCCATTCACAGGCAATTGCTGAATTAATTCTTCTCTTTTTGTTTTCCCTCCCGATAGTTGGGGGTTTACAGTTTACACGGAGAAACAGCAATGGTAAGTGCTTATCATTCAGACAGATCTGAAATCGCAAATCAATCATTTCTGTAGTAGAGGGAGACTTAAAAAATCATCAAATAGTTTCTGTAAGCACTGAATCCATCAGTAATAAATCAATCACTAATGTCTGGTCTCTGCGATGGATTAAATTTAAGATTGGCTGTCAGAGCTGAATATTTTATATCTTTATATATCATTCTTTCTCTCTCTCAATATTTCTTTCTCTATTTTTCTCTCTATTTCTCCATCCATTTCTCTCTCTATCTCTCAGTCCATTTCTCTATTTCTCTCTCTCTTTCTCTCTCTCTCTTACTCTCTCCCTCTCCTTCGCGCACACACGCACACACACACACACGCACAGTTTCTAAAAGCAGACGGTAGCTGTAGGATGCCACAGCGTGCTGTAATCCCAGAGTGGCAGTGTGTTTGTGTCCACTCTGAGTCCCTGAAGCAGTGGGCCTGTGGAACGCCTGTGGCCGGGTCTGGTTATGAAAGCACGAAGGCTCACAGGAAGAATTTTCACATGCCGCCTTATTCATGCCCAGAGCAAACCAGCGCAGTCGGAGCTGTTCATTTTTTTCTGAAATGGGAGAGGGTGAGAGAATGAGGATTTGAGTCACGCCCACTAAAATCCATTCATTATTTGTTGTGTACTGAAGTTAGAAACAAAGGAGAACAATGCACCATAAAAACCCAGGGCAAAATAAGAGAGGTGACCTGCTATGGGAAACTGATGCAATGCGATTGATTTCTTATCACCCGGTGGTATAATAGGACAAGCTGATAATGTAGGTTATGTTATGTAAAGCAACTGTTTCCGCCAGGTTGCTTCTTTGTAAGGTTCACTGCGGGGACTGACCGCAGGGCTGTACAATTCACACAATTCCTGCAATCTCATTGGTGCTTATCCTCTGACAGTGATTACAGTCCAGGTTCTGCCCAGCACACATTGGTCGACCGCACATTTGGCTGCAACTGCAGTTGGGACCTGCCCAAAATCCAATGCGACACCATGCAAGTAACTTCATCGGCTATTGACCCTTGACCTCCACAGTCCTTAACATAAGGCCACCTGAGTAGAGAAGTCAGACCTTGAGAGAGTTTACTTCCACATGCATGGAATGTAGAACACAGACTAAATGGAGTCAGGGGCAATATCATTGGTGATAGTCCCTGACTGAATAACTAATGTTTGAGTGGGGGAAAAAAATTGCAGGTAATATACGTGTGCAGCTTCACAAAGAAATATAATCAATTTCTATAATGTGCGTTTGATTTTTATCAGATACCATCAGGTTCCTATTGATCACACATCGTATTATATTCAGTCTGCCGCTTGCTTCAGGTCTAAATCACCAAGAGAAAGGAGGTGCATTCAAGCCCCCAGCTGTGATCAGACAGGGCAGAATGTGTTGCGTTCGGCGTTCGTCTCTGCTTCCCCAAGGTGACATCACTTCAGAGCGTCTGCCCGTCTGGCACACGGCATCATGGGGTGCTTTCTGCTTCAGGGACCTAAATTGATCCTTGATTTTTGTTTTCTCCGTGCATCAAAGGAGCTGCACACATGGACAAAGGCACTGAAGCACACAACCTTCATTTCCTGTTTTCAATGGAAGGACACGCACACGCTTTTTTTTTTTGCTTTCTTTGTGAGGCATTCTGTGGCCCTCTGATTGAGCAGGTAATGAAAGAGAGGCAGCAGGCTTTTGTGAGGAGTGACGCACCAGTTTGAGGGGTCCTGTGTAAATGTAAATGTGTCTGTCCTGTTCGGGACTGCAGGTACTTCTGCTGCGACAGCCGGGAGGCCCAGACGGAGTGGGTGACGGACATTCTGAGGGCCAAGGTGGGGCTTCTGCGGACGAACATGTTCTGGTGTACAGCCCCCACCCCCACACACACACACACACACACACACACACACGTATGTCAGGCATACATTAGGCACAACCCAGCTTGTCACTGAGTGATGGAGCAGCCTCCGTCTTTCCCCAGTCGAATCGATACCTCAGATACTAACTGGATGAGCAGTTTGAAAGGATAAAAATCTCAACACTAATGTACACACAAAATGTGGTCACACTTTCCATTAGGCTGACCTCTTACCAATGTTTTGTGTTTGCTATGCAATAATGTGTTGTTACCCACTAGTTCTTAAAGTAACTACTTTTTACGCCAGTATAAGGTCAACTTGATACAAAGTGCTGTCTGAAATGTTACAGTAATGTGAGGTCCATTGTATAGTTAATGTAGTTTTGGTGAAACTGCATTACACCCCCTGTATGGTTAGTGAAATATCTGGTCCTCAACAAAGCCAGGCATAGTGGGGTTTTGTTGTGCGTTTTTAAATGATGTCTTTTTTGTTGCGCAAATAAAGTAGAGGTAATAAAGAAAGTGGAGCTGGCAAGGTCATCCGTTGATAACATAAATCGCATTATCTGAAAAGTCCTTTCCTATGAGAAATGGGGTCACGTATGCTAACAATCACATTGGCTTCAGAACCCTCCAGCTCTAGTTAAGTGCTATTACTGTCAAGAGCTGACACAGCAAGTATAAATAATGCACGTAAATGCAAACAGGAAGAGAAAGCTACAGATGTTTTAATGGTTCGAATTCTGTTTTTCCTCTATAGTTATTTAAGTTGTGCAGACATGCCTTGCCTTCCTCACTGAAAGCTTTTTTGGTGGGACAGACCAATGAATCGTGTAAGACTCCTGCTATTGTGGAGTTTTATTCTTGGCTTGTAGCAGACAGAGATTTATTTTCAAAAAAAAAAACATCCATGTCAATGATTCAAGTTATCATTTAATGGTACAGGAAGGATAATGCAATCAGAAAACCCCTGTCTGAGGGGAAGGTAACTCCATTCCTGGAGAGCTGGAGCCATTTCAGGATTTCTTTCCACCTGATTTTTTTTAATCGCACGATTGGATCAGTTATCAGGCTAAATGAATGCAGATGACTCGAGAGACTGACTGGAAGAACATAGAGTACCTGGAGCACATGGTCCCCCGCATTCATTTAGGGGAAGATTTGATGCAGTTATGTAATTAAGAGCTTGTACTGAAGTGAAACTTATAAACATCTCTGCACTGCAGCACTGCAGGGCCAGGGTTACCTGCTATAGACCTGTCCCTACCTGAGTCTCATTGCCATGCCAGTGAACCAGTGATGTACCATAGACGTTTCCCCACCTGAGCCACATGGCCTGCCTGTGGTATGGATGACGTACCATAGACGTTTCGCTCCTGAGTCACATTGCATAACAGTTTGCCACCCTGTACGGGTGTAGCCAGTGCATACGGTCGGAACAGAAGGTCTTCTATTCAGCGCAGTCCATTTAAAGCAGGGCCACTGATAAACAAGGCTGTCCTCGATTAGAAAGCTTTTTTAGAAGTCGTCTGAGTTTTTGCTAAAAAAAAATCCATACAGGAACAGAGCAGAGGCGGCCTCCCTCTGACTGCCTCCACGCGGCCGACCCATGGGACAGCACAGGGGAGATATTGGATTTTCTTAAACCCCTCTTGTTTCAACTTCCCACTCCGTCTATTAGCTTGCGTTCTCTGTGACATGGTTTCCATGGTGACAGGAGGGGAAACGGGCGGCGGGTGAGTGTTTGCGCAGATTAAATGGGTAGTGGAACAAACCGAAGGGGTCGGAGGTCGCAGGGGTGCGTGCGGGGGGACTGTGAAAAGGACAAGTCGTTAACGTTTAAAAGGTACTGTTTTAGGTGACCCCCTCACCCCTCACACATATCCCAACCTTCCTGTTCACCCTCACCACATTCTGCTGTAGCACCTATATTTAGCACCAGCCTTATGAAAAGAAAAAAAAAAAAACACCGAACCAAAGTTCCTACAAGAGGGAAACTTTGTCCACGTTTAGACGGCTGCCGCTACTTTTCTGACACCTCATTGAGAGGATATTTGCGCTTCTTAAGTCATTGTAAAAAGTGGAAGAGGAGGGCAATGTTAAGCTGAAATCACAGTGCTAGAGGGACACGTGCTTTCTTCTCTCCCTCCTGCTGCTCCTCTCCCTCCCTCTCCGCCGCGTGCGGCCCGGCTTCAGCTGTCCCTCAGATAGCATCTTCAGCTAAGGTCTCGGCTCAGGGCAGTCATTTGAGGTCCCATGGCACTTATCACAAAGATTAGCAGGGGTTCCCTGGTGACCTGGCTAACTTTCATATCTCTTTCTGTCTCAATCTGGACATCTGCAACGATTATACCTCAGTTTAACCCCCTCACCAGCTCAGCTGATGGTGAGGCTTCTGCCATAACATGGCTGACGTGCACACTAGTGATGGTGCAGGAGGTTGATTATGACTATGATGACAGTTATTATTAATAGTAGTAGTACCATTAAGCACTTAAATTATCAGCCTTCATGACGCTGCAAAAGATGATCCCATCTGTAACTCTTTTACGAATAGACAGTGTTGCATGTCCTCAGTTGTCACGCCAGTGTGTTTGTCATTACAGCATGGAGGAGAGCTCTGGCCTAGAGACAGGAGGCTGCGACCGCCTGCAGTTCAGAAAAGCACCAGAGGGGGTGCTGTATCAACAGTTCAGCGCAACACACGAACAGCAGAACCAAAGGTGAAAAAGGAGGTATGTGACATTAATGGTGTGACGTTAATGATTTCTTGCTTCCAGCATAAAGAGGCATGTTGTTGTTTTCCTTTTTACATTCATTGTAAATTCATTGGTAGTTAGTTTTCTAGGCTGCGTAGTTTTGTATTAGCACAAGTTAACTTGCGGTAGCGCTTGAATGGTGTTGTGCTCACATTCACTGGTCTGGGAATGTTGTTAGCCTGGTCTGTTGGTAATTTAACTCGGACGGGGACACTTCTGTTCTCTTGTGCTGACAGTCGGTCTGGATAAGGGAGTCTGCTATATGAATGTAATGTAATAAAAAAACTTAATGTATATCATTATAATACCAGGACACATTTTATGGCCTATGTGCCTAATAGAGCAGCAAGCACTTGCTCTCCGCAGGGCATCCGAGCCCGCTGTACAATGCAGAGGTTGTCGGTGTCAGATTGACTCGTTAGCGGTGCAGAAGAGGGTAAAGGAATGCCTTCCCATCCCGTTTCAGCAGACGGAGGCGAAGCCGGGCGGCTTGAGCCCAGGCACCTGCTCTGAGGACCAGCGCGGGGGGGCACCCAGGAGCCCCTTCCTGCAGAAAAGCGCTCTGGTGGGGGAGTGCCTGAAAAACAGGGAGGCGTCCCCCTTCCCCGGCACGAGGCGGAAAGGGGCCCTCGCCACGCCCGCGGGCACGCCCCCTCGCTGCCACTCCCCCCAGGGGCCCGGCAGGGCCCTGCAGAAAAAGGCCGTGTTCGGGCGCGAGGGACAGATGCCCGCCAGCCTGCTACACGAGCTCAACTCAGTGCTGAGCAAGACTGGACGCAGCGTCAGAGAGGAGCAGGACTGACGGAGAGAGAGAGGGAGAGAGGGAGAGAGAGGGAGAGAGAGGGAGAGACAGAAAGGGAGAGAGGGAGAGAGGTAGAGACAGAAAGGGAAAGAGGGAGAGAGGGAGAGACAGAAAGAGAGAGGGAGAGAGAGAGAGAGAGACAGAAAGGGAGAGAAGGAGAGACAGAAAGGGAGAGAGGGAGACAGGGAGAGGAGACAGAAAGAGAGAAGGAGAGAGGGAGAGAGGGAAAGACAGAAAGAGAGAGAGGGAGAGAGGGAGAGACAGAAAGAGAGAGAGGGAGAGAGTGGGAGACAGAAGGAGAAATGGAGAGTGATAGACAGACACAGAGAGAGGAAGGAGCTCCATTGCCCTTTTGCTCTCCGCAGGACATCCCCCAGCAGGGGGTACCAGTCATGGCTTCTGCATTGTGCCACTGTCTGTATCTGGCTACTCTTTGCCTCTTACTACACACTATGTCAACATTCTGCTGGGGGAAAACAAAACAACAGAGAAGGAGAGGACTTTGATTGTTCTCTGGAGGGATGTCACTGGAGCTTTCTGGGTTTGCCTGAAAACGCAGAGGGGTGCTTTGTTGAGGTCAGTCCCAGAGGAGCGGGTAGCTGTGTTGTAGCCAAGCAGGAAATGGAGGAGCACTTGTGTGGCAAGGTCTGGATGAGACCTCCCCCTCTAGGGGGGCTTTTCAGGTGACTGTCCATCACACAACATCATATCCCCAGCCATGGGTGCATCATATTCTCCCAACAGCACTACAATGATAAGGCAATGATGCAAAAACTTTACAGCCAAGCTAGTATTAGTATTAAATAGTATTAACACTTTTTAACTTCAGATGACAGCTTTTCTGCCGATCAAACACATTCATAAACTGCCTGTACTATACGGTACTCTAACCCTAACCTAAACCCTTGTATGAGGGTTGCCAATGTGTTGTGCATTTTTTTCTTCAAAAAACACAGTACTGTAAGACTGAATTCTCATTGAAATGAATTGAATGATTGAATGACTATTATAAAGATATTTTATGATAAAAGTTATCATAAATTATTGGTTGTATGACTGGTGTTATGTTTTGGTTTTTCTTCCCCATGGCTGGCCTTCCCCTGTGAAGAGGTGATAATCATTCTAGTATTGCAACTCCACCAAACTTTTCATATGCCAAGTGTGAAGGATTTTGCTAATTCAATCAATATAACTGCCTAAACATATTTTTTTGTCATGAATATGCTGATTTTGCATAGTACAAACCATATTTTCTTAACAGGATTGCAAAATTTATTGTGCACTGATCTCTGATGATTTATCCAAATGAATGTTAGCTTTAGTATTGATGTCAATGTTACAAGATATGCAGTATAGTCCTGATATTTCACCATGCTCACAATTGTTGCAGTTAGTATACACATTTAGTACCAATTAGTATGGAGAAATGAAAGAAAATGGGATAATTGTTTATGATTACTCATTACAGCCTATTATGGTGAATTGATTGGCGTCTTCATGGGGAAGAGCAGAAGTGCAGTTTAAAATGGAGGATGGGAGAATGTGCATGGCTCCTTATGTTGAATGATAGAAACCACGTTGTTATTTAAATAGTGTTGTTATACATTCTGATCTGAGGCAAAATCCATCCACAACAGGGGGATTATAGGTTTTTAACAGTGCTCTTCAAATTCCTGATGCTGTTCACCTGTCAGTGCACACCATTTTCTTATGTGTGTGTGTGTGTGTGTGCGTGTGCACGCGTGTGTGTGTAAAAGAATGTGAAGTGAATGTATACTATATGCATATACATATGTGTTCATTTATATGCAACTGTTTCTAAGTGTGTGTGCGTGCGTGCGTGCGTGCGTGCGTGCGTGCGTGCGTGCGTGCGTGCGTGCGTGCGTGTGTGCGTGCATGTGTGTGTGTGCGTGTGCGTGGTCTGGATGTTGACCTCTCGCAGTAACATGGACATGTTTTGCATCCACAGTCATTTAATTGAGTCAGTAAAAATGTAGCGCAGTTCATTTCGGTCTTTATCTACTCTGTCAGGGGGGCTGCAACATTAGGCCTTTAGCAGCCGCGCTGAGACTGAGGGATTGTTTTTTATTAAACGTGAGCTCTCATAAGCATGCATAGCAAGCAAGCAAGCTCCAAAATACATAAATGACCTTCATGTAGGCTATGCAAAAAAGGAAGAATAAGAAGGGCATTGTTTTATTTGAATTTCACGTGTCAAAAAATAAAAAAACAAAAAAACTGCAATGTATGGATGTGCAAGTGCTCATATTAATTTGTTTATACCAGGGAAAATGTCATTAAGAATTGACAGGTACAATTTAATTGGAATATGAGAGTATTTTATCAATGTGGCACTCAAAGGTAAGTGAATACTTGTTGAAAATAAAGGTTTTGATTGTGAGTCATTAGGAAAGAAGTACCTATACTCTACACAGAGTAGCAATTCCGAATGTGAAATTCGTTATTAGCTACTTTAAATATGCAGTCTTCTTATGAGAGCATTTTCATAGAACAATGAATTAAGGGGAAAAAAAGACTCAGGTACTGACACAGTTGCTTAGCTGTAGGAAAATGCTTGCTCAGTAACTCCGCTGTCACATCTTTTCGATCCTAAGCAGTCTGCAAGGATGGCAGCAGGGGGGATTTCTTTACACCCCTGAAATGCCATGTTTAAGACCTGTCTATCTGCAGGTGAGAGTGCAGGGGAGTAGGGGGCCCCCTGCAGGTGGAGTATGGCATAGCTTCGGCGGAATGCTGGCGAAGCCCTGGGCTTCACCCCTCTGTCTCCGCGGGAACGACCTCAGAGCATCACCTGTGTAGGCGGTGGACACCCCTCTAATGCCAACGTGGTATAATCAATGCTTTCATCATCGTTCTACCTGCAGAGCTTAATTTGGCTGAGCCGAGGGTTTTCAGTATTGATATTGCTTCTGGAGAGATGTCTCTGGAGCTTCAGCTTGCGAAGATATTGCACTTCAGTGGAGTTATTAAAAAGAGTGTATACAGTTAACATTTTAATCAGTTATTGTACATGCTGACCTTTCTCATTCTTTTTTTAACCATTTAAAGATTTAATTTGAAGCATAACACTGGGATAACCTAAACGTAAACTTGCAACGCAAAAGATGTGTAAGAGTGTGACTGTTTGTTTCTGATATCAGTGCTTTGTGTGCGTGTATGTGTGTGTGTGCGTCCCAGATATTCGAACCAAAAAAAAAAAAAAAATTCAAACTTTTTTTTTTTTTTTTTTTTTTTCCTGTTCATATTGCATTAGGAGTGGTTTGGTTATCAGAGCGGTGAAAGAGTGACGTGCGCCTGCACGTTGCAGGAGCGTGTTGAATAATGCATTGGGGGCTCACGTGGGGTTCCGCCACGCAGGTGCTGCATTAAAAATTCATCTTAATGTTTTATTTTAATAACGCCACCTTCAGCAGCTGCCTCTCTTCCCCCTGTTTGATAGGATGAAAAACCTCAACGTGTTTATATCTATAGACTGTCTTCTCTTCTGAGGGAGGGCCCTCCATGTTGTGTTAGTAAATGTTGTTTATTTTCCAGTTTTTTTTTTTTTTGCTTACATTTTGAATGCTGGTTGTGGCATTCTCGCTTTACAGTCTATAAATTCCTGACTGAATCTTTTAACATACAAACATGGAGACATATTTTGAGATCTGTCATATAACATACAAGCATGCAGACATATTTTGAGATCTGTCATGCATGTTAATACAGGACTCACCTGTACAGCATGTGAGTATTTGAATGAAGAAGAAAACTCAGTATTTTTACATTACATTAGACTGGAGCTGTACTGCTGTACTGTACTCCATTTATGCAGTGCTTTGACATATAGGTTGCATGGTGATGTGCTGGAGATGGGGCAACTTTCATGTTTGTCCATACCATAATGTTCTCTCCCTCCTCTCTCTGTCCCTCTCTCTCTCTATATATATATATATATATATATATATATATATATATATATATATATATATATATATATATATATATGTTGCCAACTCTATTTTCTTTTTTCCTTTGAGTAAAGAGCACCTTTGCAATGTAAACCCCCCAGTGAATGGGGGTTGTGATATAATCTAAATTATGCATGCAACAATGACTTTGGCCTTCATCTAGGGCACAGTGAAGACTGAAGCTGAGCATTGTGAGCAAAAAATATTACTGTTGATGGTGTTGTATGGGGGAGGGGGACACCTCAATTCCAAATGTGTGCATGTAATCATGGACTAATCAAATGCATTGATCCGCTCAGAACTGACTCAATATTACAATACAAATGTGCTCTTTATGCCGTGAGAGCCTGAAAAACACTGAAGCAGAACTGAGAATAAAAATAGAGTAAATCATATCAAATTTCTGAAATTGTGCGAGTCTTCGCCTCAGGGCATCAAAGCTTTCATTGGACAAGGTGCGTCTTACAGAGCAGCAAATCTCGGGTGAGTTGGGGTTGAAATTTGCCGTTCTGCTTGCTGCCGGTCGGTCTTTCAAAAAACACAGCCATTATGTCTGACTCCCCTGCTCTTCTGTGCTTCATAAATCCTTCAACACTCATCTTCGTAATTAATTTCCCCGCACTGTGCGCCAGTGAAGAAGCTATAACACAAAGCACTTCTGTGGATTACACAGGCGCCCATTAACAAAGAGAGAAAATATTAATAATGCTTCGCTTAAATTGGGAACAAATAGCCACTTACGGCAGAACAAAAAGCACTGCAAAGTGTGCTCCACATAACACAGCGCTTTGTGGAGTATCTATAGCGCTGTGGTGTGAAATATGCACCCACTTTATTTTAAAGGGAAAGAGCTGAAGATGAGGAAGCTCCAGCATATGCAGTGTGATGAGTGATTTTAAAAGCTGTGTTCATGTGACAGCAGGGTTTTTGCTGTAAATACTCATATGGTACTGTAATTTGCTACAGTAACCGTCACAGCCATGTGCCTTATCTGAAAAACCTCCTGCAACATGTACTCATGACTCTACTGTGACATTGTTATAAAATATGTATTTTAAACCAGTCATGCTTCATCTAATTAAAAGCTAGTGGAATTGCAATGCAACAGGGAGACCAGTTTTAAAAGGTTCATTAATTTTCTTGTCTGGAAAAAAAGACCCCAAACTGTTATTAATAAAACTGAAAATGTAGAACATTTTAATTAAATACTTTCAAAAATAACCTCTTTGGACTGATTTTTATATTGTATCTTCAAACATAAGGGATTTAACTAATGCCAAGGTGTGTAGTTCAATACATGCAAATTGTGACAAATATTTGGTTTAACATTAATCTCACATTAGTTCGATAAATCATTTTACGCAATTACTTGCGGCTTTGCTCTTTGTCACAGTGCGCTAAAAGCTGGAATAAATGCTTTCTTTGTTGACTGCATTTATCCTCTCGCAGATTTAATCGTTAGCATTATCTAACCCTATAAAGCGAGACAGAGCCACTGGGCTGTGGGAGAGGCAGGAGAGGAAGGTGGTACAGAGGTACAGGAGAGAATGAGGAGGTGGGTGAAGCAGGTACAGAGGCAGGTAAACAAGAGGTACAAGTGAGGCCAAATACAGGGCAAAAAGATGAGGCACAAGTACAGTTGAAGACAGCTAGAGGAGAGACAGGAATAGAGGATATACAGGTGAGACAGATGTATAGGTGAGGCAGGCATAGAGGATATGCAGGTGAGGCAGAAGTAGAAATAAGGCAGGTATAGAAGATACACAGGTGAGGCAGGTATAGGTGAGGCAGGCATAGAGGATATGCAGGTGAGGCAGAAGTAGAAATAAGGCAGGTATAGAGGATACACAGGTGAGGCAGGTATAGGTGAGGCAGGCATAGAGGATACCCAGGTGAGGTAGGTGTAGGTGAGGCAGGCATAGAGGATATGCAGGTGAGGCAGGTATAGAGGATACACAGGTGAGGCAGAAGCAAGAGGAGAGGCATAGGGGATAGACAGGTCAGGCCATGTAGAGGAATGAGAGGTGAGGCCAGCATAAAGAATGGACAGGTAATTAATAGAAAGCAGGGAAATATGATTGCTATAAAGAGGGTTCCTCTCCTGCCAGGGAAGCATACTGCGGCCTGGTGTGGTGAAGGGTCACATGCTGCACGTGTTCCACAGCCAGACCTCTGAACACCCCTCTGTACCAGAGGACAAGGCCCCACAGTGCCTGAGGTGCACTCTCCATCTGGAGGTCAGCCCAAAATGCTCAATGTGATCATGCTTAAAGTGCAGGTAGCGCACACAGGGAAATGTATTCATCAACATGTACTCATCTCCAAAACTTCATTTTAGCTTTAAAAAAAAATGTACACATTTAGCTTATGTTTTAATGCAATCCACCTCATTCTCCTCAAACAGCTTAGAGTTTTTTATTTTGTATTTCATACCTTTGATTTCTACCTCATAATGTAACCTGTTATTCTAAATTGTAGTCCCCGTTGAGTTTTCAGAAATAAATATTTTAAAAAGGCGTTAAATTACATAAATATTTATGTAAAAAATGCATATTTTTCTATATACTTATAGTTGTCCCGTTTTTGTTTGAATAGTCTCGAGGCTGAAGCATTCTTTATATAGATGAGCTGGAACAATTACAAAGAGTTCTATTGCACTAAAGATAGTGCTGAAAGCTCATTAATAATGCATTCTTTTAATTTGATGATATTATTCAGTAAATATTTAATGCTTCCTTGAATATTAATTTGAATTAAATTACTGTAAATACCACACTTTTTTTTTAAATTACAGTGCCTTAGAAGGGTATTGGAGAAGCACTGTTGTAGCTTTTCAGGGTAAGGTTTGTGAGGAGTCAGTAAGTGATTGGCACTGTTTTGTTTTTTGGTCCCCCTCTAAGGCATGTTTGGTGCGCTGTAGGGATGTGATATACATGCGGTTCTGCGTTGTTGTTCTTGGGAGACTGTGCACAATTGAAACTGACATTAATTCACAAATGATCACAGGGCTCATGATTGTGGTTTGGCTGTGTGCTCTGGGAGCTTGGCTTATAATCAGAGGGTTGTATGTTCCAATCTCCAGCTGGTCATTGCTGTAATACCCTTCAGCACACGGCAGTGTTAAACCCAACCTGCTCCAGTAATCCCGAGGTTTATGAGTGGAGGGTACATAAAAAACTAAGGAGATCTGTACAGTAACATGCCTCACATATTGGTCTCTTCTATGCAAATTAATAGCTCAACCTTTTATGGGAAGGTCGTGTGTGCTGAGGGTAAGACTGGGGTTCTCTTGCCTCAGGGTTTGTCACCAGTTCTAAGCACGCTCAGTGATGTCTTCACACTGTAGCGAGTTCAGTTAAACAGCAATCCTGCTGTCCATCTGTTTTCTGTTAATAAAAAAAGACAAAAAAGTCCAGTTCAGCGCATGATATTAACAAAAACCAAGCTGTACACACCAGCAGTGCCTAGTGCCTAGGAGATAGCCTTATAGTTTGTTTCTTTATTTTTAATTCATTATTCTTTTTTATGCTACACAGTTATATGACTGAATATCCACTGGAGCAATTACAAGTTAAGAACCTTTCTTAAGGGTCCATTAGCACACTTTCTCTAACCATTGTGCTGTCCTAAAAAATATAGGAACATTATACAACAGTGCATTGTTCCAGGGTTCCGGCCATGCAGGTCCAGTCATAAAACCAAATGGTATTAAACAGAATTTAATAGAATAAATAGGAACAAATTATGAGAGAGAAGAAGCAAAGCTATCTGCCTTCATGTATTCAATTATCACTAGGCACAACAGATGCGGCATCTTTTGAAGTTCCCTTTCCATCTCATTTTCTTTTTTGGAAAATCAATCATCCACAGTCGAATAAAAGAATCAAATCTATGGCACCAGATCACTGCAATTTGAGCCTTGAGCAAATTCCATTTGTTCAATTGGATGCCAAACCTGGGAAAGAGAGAAATAGCCGGGTTCTGTTTGTACATGTAATCTAATCAAAAAGAAAAAAAATGGATCTAATCAGACAGTGAGTCTCACGGCTGCTTTCTTCTCCTCCCCTCTTGAATTGGGATGCTCTCCACTTGAATCAAGACTTGAACAATATTGCCACATGCATGAATAAACTAAAATTACTATTGTGCATTGGAAAGAGGAAGAGGAAGGAGAAAACGGCATAATAGACAGAGATTATGTTGATGCCATATGGCCATTGTTGAGCTGAATGGACCAATCTCACCCAAAATGATCACAAATTGCATTCATCACACCCGGTTTGTTTGAGCTGCCTGCTCTGGCAGGTGCCATTCCACGTCCACACTGTCTCTTCACTCAGTTTACTGCACTGTTTTTCACTGACTATTAACCCCCAACACCAGCCCTCTGAAATTAAGGTTTCATACACAACCCCCACAATACAGATTCTTATTATATGTGCTGATTTTTTTTTTTAATACAAGAGACTTATTTTTAATCAAAAAAAAGAAGGTAAAAAAAAACATCAAAATGCAGGAGTTTTTGTTCTATGAACCTCATATCAGAGTTTTGGTTTCTGTTTCTGTTTTTTGAATTATTTGGAGCCGCTTCAATGATCACAATTATTTGTGTTCTCTGTTGCTGTGTCGCCATTTAAACTCACTGTCATTTTAATAATATGCACATCTCATTACATTTAAGTATCAATGTATAGCACCGTGAACAATGCCGCCTTCTGTCTTTTATCTTGGGCTACAGCAGTGACTGGCGTCAGGCTCAATACGTCTGCCGAGCCACGCAGCAACAATAGCTGCTAATTACAAGCAGGGAGACAACGCACTCTTGATAGGCGCAATGATTCCCATCTCATAAGCACAGATAATGATCAGAAAAGACTGCCTGTTTCAGGTCTCGCTGTCTCTGCGTGAGGGTCTTTTTGTGATGAATGATTGCTGATATGACTTCACTCCGCACGCTGGCTGTTTTTTGGCCTGTGCCCTCTCGCCGTTTTGCATGTTTTTTTTTTTTTTGTTTTTGTCTTTTTTTTTCATTTTTAGTGTTAAAAACTGTGATGGCTGTGCAGCAAATTCTTCCTTTTTTGGTGGTGGGGGGCTTGGGTGTTAGAGGACTGGTTTAGGCAGGGGACGAAGTCCCAGAGGTTGAAAGTTCAGAGATTGTACTCTTGAGATTTAATCGATAAATACACATCTATACAAATGAATTTTCTGTAACAGGATTGTAAAATATGAAAATATATATGCATAGAGACATCATCGTATTGTACTTTTATTTGATACATGTCTGCTTCTCAGTTTCTGCCTTTTATATTTCAGACCTTTCTCAACTTTTGAATCTATATAAATGCAATTACTGACAGACATTGACAAAAACAATTTTTTTTGTTGTTTTGTTTTGTTTTCAGTAAGGTTAATTTAAAAAGTCAGTAAATGTTTACTGTACCTTAACAGTAGCCGTACTCTGAGGAGACACATAAATATAACTGATATTAGATTAGAGAGATCCTGACATGTTTTGGCATGTAAAGCAGGTAGGTAGGTTAAAAGAATGTTTACATCTGGAGCTTAATCAACAGAAAACGTGAATTGTTTTTGACTGTCAGATGAAGTAATCACACTCCAGAGAAGCTGAGAGCAAAAGTGAAGCTTTAAAGCATAGCCGTGGGGGAAACTACAGTCACAATATTTTACTTTATTTTTATTTTTTGTGGAAAAGGGTAAAATATAAACATAGCAAACAGTAAACACTGTAAATGTACAGTTATGAGTCCTAACTTTATGATCAAACCTATTAAATGTTTACCTGTTGATCAACATTACATTTTGTTTTTTACATTACATTTAGGTCATTTGGCAGATGCTTTTATCCAAAGCGACTTACAAGTGAGGAACAGCAAGCAAGCTACAGTAGTGTAGAAGACCTTAGAGTAAGCTTTAAGTGCAACCTAAAACAACTAAACTCAACTAAGTAAGTCAAGGAAAGTAGAAAACAAAGGTAAACAAGGTGAAAACAAACAAATAGTTACAGGAGAAAAAAGTGCGAGGCAAAAAGTGCGCGGAGATGGAATTGTGTTGGGAGGAACGTAACGGCCGAGAAGGAGCGTAAGCCTGTATGATTGAGCTCAGGTATGCCGGAGCAGACCCAGAGGTCACTGTGTAGGCAAGCACGAGAGACTTGAATTTGATACGGGCAGCCACGGGTAGCCAGTGGAGCTCAATGAGCAATGGGGTGACACGGGCCCTTTTGGGCTGATCGAAAACCAGACACGCTGCCGCGTTCTGAACCATTTGTAGTGGTTTCACCGCACATGCTGGGAGGCCAGCTAGGGCATTGCAATAGTCGAGGCGGGAGAGGTGGTTTTCTAACAAAGACCAAACTAAAACAGAGACTCATCTATGTGCTGTATCTGCCCTCCACAGACTCTCCAATCAACAAACTGAATTTTTAATATGGTTTAATTACAAGTTGTTTTTGGTCGATACAGTGCGTATAATTAAGTACCCTGCAACACCATTCAAATTATATCAGAGGGTCTTACTTTAGATTTGTCACAGATTGCTTTAGCATCTCGATTTTGCAAATACATAGCAAATGTATTTAGCAGGGGAAAAAAAACCAAAAAAACAAAACAAAAACGCATATCGATTCTTATCGTATTTTGCCTGCCAGACACTTTGCCGTCATGAAATCGGCTAATAGGACTGGTCAGACTGTCAGAGCATTAATTAGATCTCTCTCTGTGTCCGTCTGTCTCTCCCTTCCCCTTTGCTCCAGTTAATCTCTGTACAGCTGAATCCATTTATTGGCCACCTTTTCACCCCACACCCAAACATCCACTACAACTGCACTACAGGCCAGATGCACCATGGGTAGGAGGCATAAGGGTGATTTGGTAATGTGGGCCCTTGGAAAAACAATGCTGCTAAACAGAGACAAACCGCAAAGCTCAGGCGATCCCACGTGGCCGGGTGCAGCAGTCGTGCATGCAACACAAAGCCAGATCAAAAAGGCTGTGGCCACACATGACATTATTGTCATTTAGCAGACACTCTTGTCCAGAGAGACTTACATAGGTTACAACTTTACATGTTACCTGTTTTTTTTTTTTTTTTTACTACTGAGGCAATTCTGGGTTAAGTACCTTACCTAACGGTACAGCAGCAGTGCCCCACTGGAGAATCAAACTGGCAACCTTTCAGTTACATACCCTGCTCCTTACCAATACACCACACTGCTGCCCCTGCCACTGCTGCACATCACCTCTCCTTTCGTTTTCATCTACACTCATCACCCCATTTTCACTGGTTAATGGTGCTCTGGGTAACTCAGGCTAAATGTCTGTACAAGACGTATACCGGAGGAGTGGTGGTGCATCAAAGTTTGGCATGCAGTTATTTAATTGCAACTTTTTAAAAATTTATATATTCTTTCACTTTTTTCTCCCTTTTCCATTTTATGGTTCACGTTGTCAGATTCTTTGGAGGTTACCCTGAATATGAATAAGGATATCTCCCTGAAAAGAGATTTGCTGTCCTTGTTGGTCATTTCACCTTACAGCGGAAAGGCAGCTTGTTGGTCAAACTTCTTCACCCTCCATGGAACATTTGTGAGTCCAGCACTGATTGTTCAGGGATGGGGAAGTCGACCACCTCTTTTGAACACAGCACATCGTTTCAGCACCACCTCATATGGTCAAGACCAGCCTCCCACACCCTGCAGCCAGAATGCAGAATATCCTGAGTACATCTCTTCAGAAAGGAGGGACGTGCCTGTCATCACAACCTTCCCTGACTGTGATGGACAGCCAGCAGCCAAATTAGCCTACTGGGGACGCATTATAGGAAGTAAGAATAGGGAGCGCTATCCCTCTTAAAATATCTCTCATGCAATAATCTGCCCACACTTCACTCACCTATGCACCATCCTCCAAGGGGAATGTTGCCACAGAAATCACTAGAGAGCTTTGTCTGAAAGAAGGGTTGTTTCTCTCTTCTTACCAAAGTGAACAAACCTGTGATGTATGTGTGAATATACATAAACATATGTACTGTATATTTATTTATTTATGAAAGTGGATTTGCTCAAGTGGTAAAATCTAA
Organism: Megalops atlanticus; assembly: GCA_019176425.1. NCBI lineage: Eukaryota > Metazoa > Chordata > Actinopteri > Elopiformes > Megalopidae > Megalops > Megalops atlanticus. Next base: position 29,403,699 of record CM032891.1, read on the forward strand.
GAACAAATAAAATGCAATTAAGAAATAACTGATAATGAAAGTTTGAAGACAAAAGTAAATATGCTTTTCGCTTCCATGCTCACACTGTAGACTTTCTCAAACTGTTCATCTCTCTGGTTAATTAATTTCCCTTTTAACAAGATCCTCTTCTCTGTAATTAACGGCAGTCCTAGTTGTTTATGTGTACATAGTATTTAGGTCATTAATGAGCTGGGGACGGGAACAAGTTTAATTATAATTTTAGTTACTCATTTCCATTTTCATGAGCAACAAAATCACAGAAGGATGAGTCTATTTAGTCTTTTTATAAATACAGGCATGCAAATTGGGCTAGAAATTTGAAATATGTTTCTGATTGAATAATGTGTGTCACTCATTGCAAGTTAATATTTAATGGTGCAGTCTCACCCACTTCTCCCTGCTGTCTCTGGTGGACTGGGGTGATGGAGTCCCCCAGAGTCAACATCATTTTAAACCCTACAAAAAATCACAGAAAACATTAAATGAATTCTATCATCAATATTTTTGTTGTTGATCTCATTCATGCTACAGTACACAATGGGAGATGGAATCTCGATTATTCAGAAAGCTGTGTACAAAACTCAGCATATTTTGTGATTGTGAGGAATCGTTGTTCACAAAACAACAGACCAGTGAACTGTGGCAAAGACCAGTGAACTGTGGCACTGAGTAAGATGGGTGGATGGCCCTCAGGGAAAATATTTGCATGAACACCATGGGGATTCGTAATGGAAATTTTAAACAAAAAAAAGTTATTACTTGGTACATTGCAGCCTGGCTTAATCTATAAAGTGGTGGAACTGTGGGAAGTGGAGAGATGGTGTGTGTGTGTGTGTGTGTGTGTGTGTGTGTGTGTGTGTGTGTGTGTGTGTGTGTGTATGTGTGTGTGGTGGTGTGCGGGGGGTGTGTATGTCAATAGAAATAAAAAAGA
>CM032891.1:29409650-29629650 GCA_019176425.1 Megalops atlanticus
CCTTAATTTAAAACAATAAACCCCAAAACTCAACAAACATTATCGTTCATCTATTTAGAAAAGGAGGCAAAACTAACCATAAAAAGGGGAGAAGATCAAGAAAACAAACTGAAATGAACGGAGCAATAAAAAGCAAGAGACTTAGTAGAAAAGGCTGGGATGAGGCCTGCTTTTGCCTCATTGAACTCATCAGCTGCTACACAGGCCCTTTTCCAGAAATCCGATTTAAGGTTTCCTTCCCACGATTCAGAAATCGCATGTAGATAGACACTCTCATCTGAAATTAATAATAAAAAAGCCTAAACAAACAACTGCCAGTTGCTTTTAATCTAAGGCAAACTAAAACTAGGTTGTACATGAAGTTATTCCAGGGCTTTTCTCCATAATGCTTAGATTCAGATTGTTTACAAAGAAAAAAAAAAAACTTTCTTTCTTCTAGATCTATGCTGTGCAGATACACTCTTATTTAAACTTTTTTATATTATTTTACACAGAAGCAAATATAATGATCTCTATGGTATTATGTAATAAGTGAATTTTTTAATATATAAAAAAGACATAGGACATAGTTTGATGGGAAATTGTTTGGACATAGTTTGATGGGAAATTGCATGGGCCGTTCGGCTGTCATACAGATCCAAAGATCTGTTGGTGCGCTGGTGGTACAGGCAGGACTGCTCGTCTCCATCTGATGGTAAAGCAGGGAACATGAAATCCTCCTCAAAGTTTGAAGAGCTGTCATCATCCTTGCTGAAGCTCTTTGTACTGATCCATGTGAATTGCTTCACCACAACCTACCAGTGTAACCTGTCTGTAAAGTCCATCTGTTTTCCTGTTTATAGACACGTGTGGATGTTGCCTCACAGGTGTGTTGTAGGTTATTTTCAATACAAAGATCGTCAGGACAAACACAATGATTACCAATGAGGGACCGGTCAGGACTCCTCAGCTCTTACTGATATGGGATAAAATTGCATACAACATAACATAAACATCATAAACATCATCTGCCATCTAAATGTTCCACTTCAGAAATGATTCTTATGAAAATCTATGGTCAATATCATTGTAGCTTTTAGCACTCTTTAGGGATTTAACTGAATGCATGAATACATTAATAAATAGACCATTGCTTTGGGTCTTAAAGGCATTTGAAGCAAATGATCACTGCTGACCTTAATAAGATGTAGAGTGTTGGTGTTGCACACACTATGAAAAATAACATCTGTCAACAGCGCTAACAAGATCTCCTCACACAGATAAGAAATAAATAAACAAAACTGTACATTTTCACTAGCCAAGCTGACTTCAAATTTCCCTATTCATTCCAACCTGACTTTGTCATAACTAAAACAATAATCACACTACTAAAGGAACACAAGTAACAATCCAATTTTTTTTCTCCTGTTTTCTTTTTGGGTGGGTGGGAGGGTTGTTTTATGAATTAATTCTAACTACAAAGACTTAGGGCTTAAGAGGAGGACAGCCAGTTCTTTTCCTCAGAAGACAGATGTGCTGGTAATGATGTCCCTGGGAAAGGGGAATGGACGTGACCCAAATTTCTTTTGACAAGCATTCACAGCTGCCACTTAAACACTCGCCGGATCGTTTGTACACTCTGTAAACAGTGGCAAAAGTCAGCCATCGCTCCCTTCCTCTCTCTCTCTCTCGCTTTCTCCAGCTCCTTCCCTCTCTTTTTCTGTCTCTCTCTCTCTCGCTCTGTCTCCCTCGCCCTTGTACAAAACCATGTCCCACAAGCAGACAGAGGAACAGAGTTTAAATGTTTGAAATGCAAACGTGAGGAATAAATAAAAAGGGCTTCTTTTTATTGACAAGAATAAACACATGAAAGTTGTTTTTTTGGTCTCTTTTTTTGTGAAACAGCTGGGCAAAAATAAAGCTTTTCAAGCAGGACTAGAGATTAGATGTGAAGTCTGTCTAAGAGGCATGAGCAGAATCTCATTAATATATGTTTTTCTTGTTAATAAATGAGTGACTTTGTTAGCTTCCTTGCTGTTTTCAATTACATTGTCCTCAAACCATCAAGCAGAATTTGTAGGTGATTGGTTAAAAACAATCCAACCTTATATTCAAAGACTGGAAAGGATGGGGTGAAGACTGAAATGGAATGATATAGAAATAAATTAAATATAACAGAGAAAACACAGTTTGCTGGTCCAAGACATAACAAAGAGGAAAGAAAAAGGGAGAATTTTCATGTCTATGTGTCAATCACATTTTGCCAGACTTCATGAACTCAATATCAAACCGCTCTTGGCATTTCCTTTGGGTGGACGCTCAGACAGTGCTCTAGGCTGGTGTATATATGTGCTTATGTTGGTGTGTGTGTGTGTGTGTGTGTGTGTGTGTGTGTGTGTGTGTGTGTGTGTGTGTGTGTGTGTGTGTGTGTGTGTGCGTACATGTATTTGTGTTCTTATGTGTCCCTGTATATATGTATATGTGCCTGTGTGTGTTTGTTCATGTGTTAGCATGTGTGCATGCAGTTGTGTGTCTATGTGAGTATTTGTATCTGTAGATATTTGTGATATCTTTGCCTGAATTGGAGGATACAGCAAGGCTAGCTGTGCATGTGAGAGACAGTGTGTGTGTGTGTGTGTGTGTGTGTGTGTGTGTGTGTGTGTGTGTGTGTGTGTGTGTGTTTTATTCCATCACTTCTTTCTGCTTGCTTTTAACATCGTTTTTATTGCATCATGTTCCTTCCACTCTGGGAGTCTGAGGGCAAGCGTTTCCTTGCCTGAGGCTGAATTTGAGAAGTTACCCTGACTCTCCTCCCATAATCCATGCACAGGGAAGTTCATTGTAGCTTCGCAGCCCCATAGCAACCTCTGTATCTCCCTCTACAAGAGACTGGACAGGGAGATGGATATCAGGCTCCTTCAGCCTGTTATTCACTCGGCAGCAGGAGAAGACGGTCGCTCGTTGTTGTTCAGATGTGGAGCTGTTATCCCATTCGTAACCCCTCCACCCTTCCTCAGCCCCACCCGAGCTGCTGCGTACAGCACGCACAGTATGAAAGTGTATTTTATTTACAATTTTGTGTTGACATTTGGGTTGACCTTTAAAATAAAATCTACCCCACAAAGCTAAAGACCATGTTAATGAGTGATTCAATGCACTCTGTCGATTTTAAAGTCCATTAACTTTGCCTACCTCTCTGCATACCAAATCTCCTCATTGTCATCCCCCAGACTGCATCATCTAATTGCCATTCTAAGTGGAGCTTCTGGCAATAAAGCTGGATTAAAAAAAATGTGGGGAGGTCCTGAATGCAGCTCTGTCTGTGAGCTCCAGTCCAAACAAATAAGACAAAGAAAAGCCTCTATATAGCAGAAACGCACAGTTTCCATGTATATATCATCCGTATTTCTGTTGGTCTATATATAAGCATACACTAACATACATACACGCTTATAAATGTAAATGTAATAAATTGGGTGTCACTGACGCAATATGTGCGCTTGCAATGACATTGTGATGGCATGAAGAACAGGCATATCAGTGCACAGCACCCAGCACAAAGCCAGCAGTGTCTGCCTGCCTTATCTGCCAGCCGTGGTCTAGCTATCTACTTGATGAGCGGTGGAACCATCCTGTGTAATTTTCCACCGCCGAAAACCACCTATTAACAAATGAGTCAGCGCGAACCGGCCCTCTCTCTCTCCCTCCTCCAGCTATACTTAGATTAACAAGGAGAAGATCAGGGAGGGCTGCATTTCAATGGGCCACTGAGCTATATGCTCCAACCTGACACGGAACAAGGCTGTGCGTCTATGTGTCTTGCTTTCTGTTTTATTTACATTGTGTATTTCTATATATTTGAATGATCAGGAAATATCTATATGTGCTATTATGTCTCTCTCTTCCTCTCTCCCTCTCTCCCTCTCTATCTATCTGTCTATCTATCTATCTATCTATCTATCTATCTGTCTATCTATCTATCTATCTATCTATCTATCTATCTATCTATCTATCTATCTATCTATGGAGGTAGAACACAGTAAGGAAGCTCCTCGGGGCTCTGGTAGGAAGACTGTGTTGCTGTCCATGGTGCTGATCCTGTAGAACTCTCTGTACTGTTGAAGTGCTGTTTGGTGTTCCATCTTTACCAGTCGCAACGCACCTGCCCCCATGTTTAATGTCTCAGTAATGTCTCACTTTCTTTTAAAGTCTATAATCAAATCTCTTTTTTATTATTTTTTCCTTAATTAAAGAAACATTGTGAGGGGAAAAAAAATATCTTCATTTTAAAATTGATGCTATTTGTCCATTGAGATCCATTTTGTGTAGAGCTCATAATTTCCTAATTACACGTCAGGCAGCAATACTGAAGAACAGAACAATGGTACTGCAGCACCCAGCAGAGACCTCTATATCAGAAACAAGCACACGCACACACACACACACACACTCAGGAGAGGCTATATCCACTCCACACAGACGCCTCTTTGCTCATTCCCGCTGCACTTGGAAACCTCACAGTGTTTGTGTTTCAGCTTCTTTTAAGGCTAATTTTTGTACATCTGTCTGTGTCTGCAACCTAACAACGCAACTGTTATCAGCTTCACTTATGATGTTATGTCCTGCGGTATCTAATTTGGGCCCTGAGTGCAGGTCTACACACAGCCTCCTTCAGGTTTCACCTCCTTTTGCGAGCCCGTCGGTGGAGACTCCATCCAGCAAGCGCTCCTCTGACAGTCATCGTAGGTAATGATAAACCGCAGGGTAAACCCCGCGGAGAGCGATGCGAGGATCACGCACAGGAAACTGGCAAAAGCGCTGTGGAAATCAGATGATTTATATTTCTGCATTCCCACTGAGTTTTCAAATCAATTCTCTCTAAAATGGGAAATTTAAACAAACAGCGTGTGAAAGCAAAAATGCCCGGGCCCTCATTCCTCTAAACAAGAACTAATAACACCCGCTACAAAAGACAGCACAATGTCCCTCGCTGAAGGCAACACCATTTACCTCTATTTTCCAGATCGCTATTTCCCAGGAAAAAAGTCAGGAAGTCCAAATCAGATACTAACTTTAACTGGTTTGCTTTAGATGCTGGAAATCTGCATGCATATTTTTTTATGGAAATATATTGATATAGCTTGATGAAGTTTGAATTGTACAAATGATATCATGCAATGATACTAATGATGATCCAAACCACAGAGGAGTAGGAACACAGTGAGTCACGGTTACTAGATCCTTTTAGGCTTTTGGCCTGCAGGTGATGGGGACTTCACAATTTATCCAAGGTAAATTGGAAAGTACAGCAAGACTAGCTGTGTGTATATGTGTGTGTGTGTGTGTGTGTGTGTGAGAGAGAGAGAGAGAGAGAGATCATCACGCTTACTGCACAGACAACAGGAAAGTCTCACTGCAGATGAATAATCCAAATGGCCCACACTCTGGGCAAGCTCCCAGTAAGGCTTTACACAGGTGTTTCAAACTCACGTCCTGTAGGACCATATGTACTCTTTGGTACGCTGATTTCATGACATCCCCTGCTCTTACTTATTCAACCTTGTTGCCACTGTTTTAATTTGAATTCCTGTCAATTATACATCACATCCTACAACTGAACAATATTCTCCATATATTATATATTCTCACTATACATATTTTCTTGCAACAAATGTTTGGGAAAAGACACAGTATATATATATGAATAAATACAGCATCCGAGAAAATAGCCTGTTGGAAGAAAAAGCCAACACAAACAAAGCCCTCCAGGAAGAAAATTTGACACTCCTGGTCTAGCTGAGAGTCACAGAGAGTTCAAGTGTGTGAACACAGTGCCAATAAAGGCCCTAACAAACCTGTCATTTATCCATACTAATGGGACACCCACAGTACTGCAAATCAATAGATCTGTTGAGTCATGATCAACCTCTTAGTGACCCTTTGAAACGCTATGGCTACAAACAGTAACGCAACTAGAAAACATGCATGTGTCAATATAATATTGATCAACCAATCGACAGTCAACTACAAACAATACAAATTAAAAACAATATAATCGTTCATAATCTTAGGAGGAAAATCCTTTGTCATGAGTGTAAACTGAAACAACTCACTATAGTCACACAGCACAGCCCTGTTGGCTGTTTAGTTAGTTAGTCTCTTTTGTTAGTTAGTTAGTCTCTTTGGTTAGTTAGTTAGTTAGTTAGTTAGTTAGTTAGTTAGTTAGTTAGTTAGTTAGTCTTTGCTTTCCATGCCTTGACAGGAGGAGAACATCATTGTATTCTTTATCTGAAGTGAAGACAATGAGGCAGAGAATTTCCACACAGCTCCAGTGAGGTGGATTTGGTGTAGAGAGGCCTACTCCTTCTCTGAACACATCATGGAAGCTGAGCGCCTCACAGATGTAGGCCCCGAACTCCAGGGTGGCATCCTCTGCCTAAAGGCCAGCATCTCTGGCCTCTTGGTCTCTGGGGGTGCATGGTTTACAGCAGGCTTAAAATGTAAGCCTTCCTGCCCTGTGGCAGGCTCTTCCTGCTCAAAATGGCCCCACTTTCACACCCAGCAGGTGCTGTATACTCAAAGGAAAATAAAGGACCGGACTAAGCCTCCCGAGTCTTCCAGGAAGAGAAACACAGGCACGGGCTGTTTGTGAGGTAGTGTCTTGATAAATAGAGGCTGCTGAAATGCAAGAACAGCGTTCTTTGTGTTATGTTTCTTGTGTTCTGTGGTGACTATTTTTTGCATGGTTTTATTGAGTGAAATACAAGAATTCCTGTCTGCCCTGGTCCTCACACTTGCTCTAACCCCCGCAGACATGTGCTCCCACATCTCTATCATGGTGGATGATGATTAAAACTGGAAATGTGTGCGTTTTCCCTTGATCAGGTTATCTCCTGCCAAAAATGTTTAAATTAATTAAAATAAAATCCAGGAAGGGTGGGATTATACCTTGCCTTTTGCTTTCCAGCTCTATCCCTGCAGCAGTTTACACTGAAAGACCACAGACGGACACTTCAGTGCCTCAGTGACAACACAGTTTCAACACGGCATGCCGAGGAAAAGACACAGTACACTATTATCTTAGATTGAGGGTTGTGCAACACTCCATTCTGAATAATGTGACTGAACAGTGTCAGAGTTTCCTCACAGGACACGATAACAAAATCGCATTTTCTTTGGGGAGGAAGAAAAAAGGGCTGTCTTCCAGGCTCATGAGCGTCACAAAGAACCTGCGATTTAATCCATTGTTCGGTTCCACGGCATCACGGCTGCAGTCAAGTGGTGTGAATGACTGCAGACAAAGGCTGGCTACCAGCGGATTCCTCCCCTCTCATCAGTGTTGCGCTTTCTCCTCGCGGGGTTGAATTAATGCCCCTTAACGCAGGTTTGTGTGTGTATGTGCATGTATGTGTGCATGCACGTGTGTGTGTGTGGGTTTGTCTGTTTATCTACTTGTCTAGGAAAGCAAGCGACATATTAGCGTGCCCGTGACAGCAAATATTGGACATGTTTAGTCTGCTTATACAAAGAGCAGAGCAACAAACTCTATTCGCTCATCTATTAGGAAAGAAGGGGAAAAAAAAGAGATTTAATTTGGTCGTCAGACTGTCTGGGAATTTGATTCCCTGCGGTACAAGAGCAGGAAGTGAGAATCTGATGGAAGAGAAAAAAAACCCACATCACTGTATTTCAAGACGGCAATTTAAACCCTAGCCTCATCCATTAATCCCATTGTTTTGCCATAACCGAGTTGCGCTCTCTCAGTTGAGTGATGGCAGATGACAGTCAGGGAGAGGGAGTGAGTTGATAACAAGACCTTCATATTGAATTGGAGAGCAGTTGCTGAGAGGGATCGGGATGTGTGGCTCAGTCATTAAAGTTTGTCATTGTCTTAGATTCACTGGGTGATGCTCTGCCAGAGTACTGAAGCCAAAGGAAGGGGGGAAAAAAAACAGACTCAATAAGAAAAAAAATAAAATAATAAAAAAAAAACAAACTCACAGATCGCTGAGCCAGCATTTCAGTGCTCGGGAGATAATCAGTAAACAGGATATGAAAGTTTAAGCCTTTACAAAGTGAAGCCTCCATCTGAAGGGATGAAAACACACCGGGTGCCTGCTCTCAGAGAGAGGAAAAAAAGGACAGAATATTCTACCTGTAAGAATAAACACTCCTGGAAACTCTTAAACTCTTATGACCCCCCATAATGTGACTGAACAGTGTCAGAGTTTCCTCACAGGACACGATAACAAAATCGCATTTTCTTTGGGGAGGAAGAAAAAAGGGCTGTCTTCCAGGCTCATGAGCGTCACAAAGAACCTGCGATTTAATCCATTGTTCGGTTCCACGGCATCACGGCTGCAGTCAAGTGGTGTGAATGACTGCAGACAAAGGCTGGCTACCAGCGGATTCCTCCCCTCTCATCAGTGTTGCGCTTTCTCCTCGCGGGGTTGAATTAATGCCCCTGCCCGGGGTCATTTCCCTCGCTCAGAACGCCCTAATCTGCCACGCACTCACACAACCCAGGCGTCTGGACTGCGAGCTGCACCCTCCATGTCCTGCCCTTTGAAGCAGCAGAGATGTTCACTGATTCAAGCGTCCACACCATGTTTATTGTGGCGTCATTTAAATGTCTGTAAATGCGCTGAAGCTCTGAGCCAGGCTGCACACATTGCATCAATGATGAATAAACACGTTGAAATTTACTAATTCAACATCAGGGTGAGAATTTAACGCAGGTTTGTGTGTGTATGTGCATGTATGTGTGCATGCACGTGTGTGTGTGTGGGTTTGTCTGTTTATCTACTTGTCTAGGAAAGCAAGCGACATATTAGCGTGCCCGTGACAGCAAATATTGGACATGTTTAGTCTGCTTATACAAAGAGCAGAGCAACAAACTCTATTCGCTCATCTATTAGGAAAGAAGGGGAAAAAAAAGAGATTTAATTTGGTCGTCAGACTGTCTGGGAATTTGATTCCCTGCGGTACAAGAGCAGGAAGTGAGAATCTGATGGAAGAGAAAAAAAACCCACATCACTGTATTTCAAGACGGCAATTTAAACCCTAGCCTCATCCATTAATCCCATTGTTTTGCCATAACCGAGTTGCGCTCTCTCAGTTGAGTGATGGCAGATGACAGTCAGGGAGAGGGAGTGAGTTGATAACAAGACCTTCATATTGAATTGGAGAGCAGTTGCTGAGAGGGATCGGGATGTGTGGCTCAGTCATTAAAGTTTGTCATTGTCTTAGATTCACTGGGTGATGCTCTGCCAGAGTACTGAAGCCAAAGGAAGGGGGGAAAAAAAACAGACTCAATAAGAAAAAAAATAAAATAATAAAAAAACAAACTCACAGATCGCTGAGCCAGCATTTCAGTGCTCGGGAGATAATCAGTAAACAGGATATGAAAGTTTAAGCCTTTACAAAGTGAAGCCTCCATCTGAAGGGATGAAAACACACCGGGTGCCTGCTCTCAGAGAGAGGAAAAAAAGGACAGAATATTCTACCTGTAAGAATAAACACTCCTGGAAACTCTTAAATCAATTATTCATTTCAGAAATGTGAAGATGTGTTTGACACAGGTGGAATTCTTAAGAGAAAGAAATTTGCACTTGACATTGGAAGTGCATGATGATTTTGTGACCTTTAACCTGTGATCATTGTTGGATTGGCAGCGTTTGTTTTTTGGTGGTTGAAGAATACTGGGTAGTAAATAAGCTAGACTTGAAAGTTCACACAATGAAGCCACCAGGTTGTAATACAATAATGTATACCTTGTAATGGACATCCCTCTTCCTCTGTGTTAACCTATTGATATCCCAACACTGTGCTGTGTAGGATGCCATAACGTTGCTGAGGTTGTGCAGATACAACAATGTGAGGTTTATAGATTTGACAACCCTTTAAAAGAATCTTTCTGGATTAAAAAAAAAAAAAAACATGCTCTTGTTGTTTCGTGTTTTGTGTATCATGTTTTCTACGGGGTATGGACTGGACTGAGCCAGTCAGGTGGATATAAGTATGTTCTGTCTCTGGTTGCCAGCGTGGAGGAGGATGGAGTTTAGCCCACTTCTAGTTTAGGCGGGGGTGGGGCGGGGGGCCGGGGGGGGGGGCGAGGGGAGGACGGGGGTGGGGATGGTTGTGTCCGTCAGCTTCGAGTGTGAAGGAGAGTGGAATGTACTTTGAGCATGGCTCCTAATTATGTGGGACACTGTTTGGAAGAGCGGGCAACATCGCCTGCTGCTATTCCAGGTGTCTCTGAGGTAAGACTGCCTTCTGCTCACACAGAGCCAAGCCGAAATAGGCTTCCACCCATTTCAACGGTTTGCCCCTGTAATGGTGTGTGTTGCCCTGCGCTGTCTGTTCTCATTCCTCTCAGCTCCTCATCCTGTTTGTGTCCAGAGAGCTTCCGGCATGTTCCACAAACCTTCCAGAGCGGCCTCCAGCATCTCTCAGAGCTTCTTGAGTGAACTGTGTTGTATAATAAAAGTAAGCACGTAAATAAGTAAATTAATCAATAAACCGATAGAATCAAGTCCCCTTCTTGGATTTATACGGTAGAGTCTTGAAGAGAGGGTGTTTTAAGTTTAGTTACAGGCCCTTCTGGCATCATCGGCATCTCCGTTTGAGCCAGACAGGCTCCCAAACCGAAATGAAAGCCGTTTATTGGACTGGCCTACACATGATGACAGAGAACACTTGGGCTCCTGCCCTGCCTAGATCTGAAGGACAGCAGCACGTAAACTACCCAATGAGAAAGGACAGTGGGAACATGGGTACTTTTCCCTTTCACAGGGATACCTGTGTGCTTATTGCCTGCTCAGACTGAGCTGAGCTCGGAAATGTGCCTGGCGGCGTGTCCGCTGAAGTTCTCCTTCCCTTTTTGGTGTAACTTGCTCTGTCCATCTTTCATATCCGTCAATAATAATGTTCACCTGGTCAGCCACATGCACGCTGGCCGTGACCCCTCTGCTTTACCTGTCCTACCCCCCTTTGACATTGCTCAGCTTTGTTTAATATCAGCTCAGAAATGTACATATCACCAACCATGGAGGACAGGGCTGTGCCAAATCCCCAGGCCCCCCCACACTCCCCTGACTGGCTGACGGGTGAAATGTCCTCACCAATAGCAGTCCACCTGCTTCTGCTCTGAAGAGAACACTGCGTGAGTATTGCCATTTTGATGTTCACGTTTCCAGTTGATGAGAGCCCTTGATCTGCACAAATACTTAAGTCTCTTTGAACACTATTCATTAAAGATTTAAAAATATGAATGCATTTGCTCCTTTGTGACAATAACTGATGTGTTTTTCTTTTACTTTTGTGTTCTTCCTCATCTTCATCTTCTTCTTCTTCTTCATCTTCCTCTTCTTCTTCTTTTTATTCTTCAAGTCTCATTTAAATATCCTGGGAATTTCCTATTCAATTAATTCTTCACTTCACGCACTCACATGCTCCCTCACTTGATCTGACGATCTCCTGGGACGCTCGTGGTTCTAATCCATCAATTAAGAATATCAGTGCATCACTCTCTCTCCCATTAGAGCTGATGTCAACATGTGCCTGTAAGTGTAACCCCTCACAGTCAACAGCCTCTTTTTTTCCATATCAAACATCAGATATCAAATATCAAATATCAAAGTTTAATATCAAACCTAATCAGTTTCTCTCAGAATTAAGCCTTCTGTCCTGGCACTGTTTGCAGGTTCTGTATCTATGGTGATCCTCCTCTCTCTTTCTGTCTCTTTCTTTCTCTATCTCTCTCTCTCTCTGTCTCCCTCAGTCCCTCTGTCTCTTTCTCTCTGAAAATATCAAATTTTTGTAAACTGATGGTTTGACAGCCGTCAAACGTACCACTATTAAAAACGACATTGTTTACATGACCAGGTAGGATATACTCTGTCGACCTGTTTGCCAAAGCATACCCACCTGAATGAGTTTCTTTAATGGCCTTTTTCACTGCGTCACTGCCACATGTCCAAAAGACCATGGGCTTTTTTAACAGTATCATTACCTCAAGGCCAACGATGGCAAAGGTTTGAGGTTTTAGGCTATCAATCATTTAAAAATAGATGTAAAGGAAGTATTTGTGGCTCATCTTGACATGTTCTGATCACCTAAGCACACACACGTGTGTGTGTGTGTGTGTGTGTGTGTGTGGTGTGTCTGTGGGTGTGGGTATTTGTGTATGTCTGTGTAAAATATTTGAAGTGGATATTTAAATGAGACGTGTATGATATTAGAGCTGTACCTGTGAAACTCCTTTGGAAGAAGGCCTGTGTAATATAATAATAACGGTATTAAATAATAACGGTATCCATCATGTACGTATATGTATATTGACATATATACATTGCTCTTGACCTTGTCTAGGGAGTGCATGGACAGCACTATAGCATTCATTTATGTTGGATAATTTCGGAAGCATCTCATTCTGGAGGCTAAAACAGATGTCCATGCTGGGAGCCAAACCACCAAACACATGTCCATTACCTGCTACAAGAACAGCAGCACTGTCTGCAGTGCAGCCGAAAAGTATGCGTGTTCTCTCCACCGGGAGAGACTCCACATCCCGCCAAAAAAACCCCTCACAAACGCAGTTCATATCAGCCCACTTCACCTTCCCTGTACCCTCTGCTGTTATTAATTAAGATCCTTTAAACACGTTCATTTGTTTGAGGAGCGTTGTTCCACATGAGCCTTTCTCTTATCACTATGTATGAGTACAGAGCAGCGTGATTAAGAAGCTAAAAGACTCGGTTTGCAACTAGCGGGCGGAGGTTACAATCTCTGGTGAAGTACTGCCATTGGCTGTAAATATTTGGCTATATGAGTGGAAGTGAGGTAAGTCACCTAGAAGTGGGTTAAGCTGTGCTGAGAAGAAGAGATCGTTTTGACATTAAAAATAAAGAAATTAGATCTCAAACGAGATGGGATTTTGACAGCGTGTCTTGTAGCTGCTTGAGTGCAGTTTTGTCCTCTCTCCCCTCTCTTAGTTCATGACTTCAGGCTCTCTACTCAGAAAGTTATTCTAAAGCTGAGCTACCTTTCAAAAAAAAAAAAAATCTCCAAGATGATTAAGGGGAAGTGTACACGGGAGGAAAATTAGCTGAGCAAAAGAAGCCGAGCTCGCTGGAGAGGAGCTATTTTCTTAAGCCCTTGATACATGTCCCCATGTCATCTGCCCGCAATCAGCCTTGAGATGCTCTTTGGAGAGCCGCTCTGATTCTTCCCGTCCTGGAGGAGGAAGCCAGCATTGGAGCTGGGAAAAAACAGGGAAGAATGACACTTTCTGCTCAAAGGAAGCCTGAGAAGGTGGCCGCTTTCCACGGCATCATTAGCTGTGCTTCTGGCAGCATAAGTGTCTTCCTCTGCAACATCCTCGCTTCATGGCTAATGATGCCAAAGAGCTAGCAGGCTTTGGGCCATGCCCTGTCGGTCAAAAGAAACCAATTATTGACTTATAAATAAAGAAATGCATTTGAACACTAAAAGAGTGGGGAAAAAATATGAGTGTTGGGATAGCTGTGTGACGATATACAAAAAAGGGGTGGTGGGTATGAGAGGATTACACATAAACTATGTTATTATGCTCTCTTGAATGTGCATCCTTGTAGAACACGCAAACAGGTGTAATTGTATGTGTGGTTCTTAATGTTCTCCATCCCTGCTGATTATAAAGTCATACAATCTGATTTAATGAGGTCTGCTACACCAGTGAATACATTACAGCTCTGCACAAAATGTTGTGGTGATTTCTGACTGCACATCAGCTTTTGTCAGAGTTAAAAAAAGGAAATGTACTGCATTTTCTTTTTTTCTGAAGACAACATTCACAGATAACATGTAAGTTGCACTTTAATGCTTTATTAACATATGTTTGAGAGGCTTCAGCTGCCAAGCAGCAGAGCAGTGGGATGAATCTGGGCATGGTGGAGTAGTTAGGGAGGGACCATTACATGCACCATGTTTTATAAATCTGTTTGTGTGTGTGTGTGTGTGTGTGTGTGTGTGTGTGTGTATGCTGTCTAACAATATTATCCAGTGCCTGGTAAGCAAAAATATTGCTAAAATTAGCATACGCTGTATTTACAGGTGAAAGTCTTCCTGCTTGCACTAAAGTGAGAGGTATTAATTTGACATAACCGCTGGAGTTTACCCCAGCAGTACTTTGTGCCGTGTTTTGTGACCCGCTGTATTCCTGCTCAGTGTAACCCTCCCGTACCCAGCACCAAATCCCCCTGCGTTAACGGCCCCGCCCACTCCTCGCCTGTGCGTCACATGACCGCCCCCAGCTCTGCTCGCTGGCCCCTGCATGGGATTGGCAGGAAGTGACCCCAGAGAGACCCGCCCTGCTGATGCGGACTGGCCCTGCTAACCCCACGAAAGAGAAAGACAACATCGATGTCATGCACTCATACGCCTGGGATTGCAGACTGCTGATACCAGGAGAAATCACCATGTGATTTGCATACGTGTGTGTATGAGGATGTGTGCACATGTGTATATGTGTGTGTTTGTGTGTGTTACATGGTTGTAGTCTGCATTCACAGCTGAAAGAGAAAATCTAACAAAGAAGTTAAAGGAAAGTATCACAAAATATTCATCCTTACAACCAAATGCTTTAGAATGGAACTTGGTGGTCTTTTTGTTTTAGTTCCTGTTAATTTGAAATTTAAATCAGTTGTAGTATATTTGATTTCAATGTTATTTCAATTTCATCACTAGTTTGTGTAATTAAAGACTTTCAAGAAGAAGAAAAGTCAACACCTGAATAGAAAACCATTCCATTACAGACAATTACCCACAATCCACCACAGCAGTACTGAGTGGTAAGTGTAGTGGCAAAGTATCTCATTTCTAAAGTCTTTAGTGTGGCTTGGCTGTGGACCAGAGGCCACTAAAGAGGTTATGTACATGCACACCTTCAAGAAAGGAAGTTAATTCAAGGTCCACCCACACTGCACATTTATTTGAAAGATATAAGCCATCCCTATAGGGAAACACCTTCCCCCCACGTCAAGAAGTTATCAATATTTCACACCGAACGAACTCAGCCTATGTGGGCATATAAAGTGCCAAATTACCCGCTAATTGAAAATGAAAGGGCCAGACAAATTGTTGAGGCATGGCCTTTGATGTGGTTCCTTCCATTTTAAATGTTTAAGCGCTGCTTGTCTGAACTGCTTCAGCATCCATATTTCTCAGAAGAGCTGACTTAGGACATCCGTGCTTCTTAAGGCGGTAACACCAGCTGCAGTTATAACCCCCCCCCCGCCCCTGCCCCACTGTTCCTACGGTAGCCCCCACCTCTTGAGAGACAAATTAAATTAGCGCAATCGGTCAGATAATGTGACAGTTAGTGCGGTTATCGCTCGGCTGCTGGGAGCGGGGTGTGTGTCCTGCAGGCATTGCGGACACGCGGGCCGGTGCGATTTTTTTCGCTGCTGGGAGCGGCAGCGTATAAAAAGGGCGGGCGCTCTGGAACGGGCGGCCGCGTTACCTGCAGCACTAAATCTTCCCTGGCAATCTACTCCGGCTACAGCTCCTCCGGCTGAGAGGAATCTGCTGACTCCAAATCACCGCTCCTCTGAGAGATGGCCCAGCAGTTTTTTTTTTTTTCCCCTCCCCTTTTCTTTCCTCTCCATCCCTCACTCACTCCTTACTTCCCTCCTTTCTTTCTCTCCGCTCTGCTGCAACGGCTAAAGTTTAAAAATAACCGGGGTTTTAGAGCAAGGGGGAAAAAGGCGTGATGGGGAGATTTTGCTCTCTTTTTCCCACCAGCAACTACTACGCTTGGTAGTCTTTAGGCCTTTTTTATTTATTTATTTTTTTTGAAGCTGAGCCAGGGGATTAGATAAGTGCTTTCTCAGCAGTGGTGAACCTGGTTCTGATTCTTAAGAGAGGAGCACAAATCCCAGAGGGAGAGAGCTGTGATGAAGCCAAAGCACAGTGACAAGAGCTGAAGAGGCTCAGCGAAAAATAATATTAATAATAAAATAAATGACAAAAAAAAAAATCTTAAAATCAGGCCATGACTTAAAACTCTCTCAAAGAATTAAGCGCTCTCTGACTGTAGTCATGTGACAGGAGAGAACACAGCTGCATTTGATTGGTTTGCAGACCTGTGCTTAAGCAGAGGAATCAAACAATGAGGAGATGACTTGTTACAGAGATGAAGGGCCTATCTGGCGCTGCCCTGACTTATTTATTTATTTTTTTGGAGCTTTTTCTCCTTCCATTGATTCACGTTTATACGTTCCAATGAATCTCCTTCACGCCACATTCATTTCAGAGCTCTCCATAGCGGCAGAGAAACGCTCATCCCTCTTTCATAGGCGGTTGAAATGTTTGATCATCACTCTGTGGTCCGTGACAACGCTGACATTAGGGGGTGAGGATTGAGCGGCCGGGCATAGTCGCTCCATCTCAGCCTCCCACTGTACCTCGTCAGCAGGTAGACCCCAGATGAAGGCTGATCCGTGAATGGGAGAATTCGATTGGCCAGAGTCACTTTACATCAATCACGGGGGTGAGTGGGCTCCAAGGAGATTGAACTCATTTATACTCCACAAACATAATGAACAACACATGGAAAAAAATAATAATACACACCACACAACAATGCAGTTGGCTAAAAGTTTCCAGCCATAAGCACAAACAATTGAGTGGAGTGCCCTTATGTCTGTGAAAGTTCAGGTGTCTGAGTGCAGCCTTAGAACAGGTGCCTTTTGGAAACGGGGCCCACATCCCATCCTATCTCAGTGTTGCTTTGTGAGGCTAGGCTGTGACAGCCCTTGAAGGAGGCTCCAGGTCTGAAGAGGATTTTGGAGTGATCCCCTCATAGCTACCCGGGTGCAGCAAGCCTACTCTATCCACAGGGTCACCTCAGGTAGGCTGCACGTCCGCGGGGTGTTTCCAGCACATTCCAAACAATGTGTGCTTTGTGAGGTCATAATTCCACATTCTGCAATGCAGGAAATGGCTAAAGTGGGTGTGGCCAAAGAGAAGCCATCATGAATTGTCACACAGAATGTTCAGAGCGGGAAATAGCTCTCCTTCACGAGAGTTTATGGAAGTGAAAAGCGTCATGGTAAAACATTGCTGGGTCACTGCCTTAAGGTATTTTATAAAATATATACCTAGATTGAAAGCTAAAATATCCCCTGACCAAAGGTACATACATTGCAGCATAACTGTTTAAACTATTCTCTCAAGAAAAAGATAATCAATATTGATTCATGTAGATTTTCTTATTATTCTTGCAAAACTGCATTTTCCTTGTGGTCCATGTATTCCTGGTTTAACATGACTATCCACAAGAGGATCCACAGGAACATCATTTGTGTCTATGCTTCTACTATATAATGGACAAAAATACTTATGTGCAGATAGTAACATTAAATTGATATAGATCATGTTTTGCTATTAATTTTTTAATATTTGGGTCCTTGCCTTTTCACATTTCCAAACCATACATCTCTCAGTCACCAGCAGAGGGCAGTAACCATACATATCAGGTCCTGTTTATGAGATGGCCTATAAATACATTTAAGCTCATGTACTCTTTTACTCTTTGTCATCAAGGTAATACACAAAACAAAACGGCTAAAAAAAAAGAAAAACCTGAAAACATTTAATATTCTGCACAGCTTCATTAGAGGTGTGACCTTTGACTTTGCAGGTTGATTCTAATAGTGTTTGCTGCAGCTGTTTGTTTTGTGGCTTGCATCGCAGGGCATTCAGTTTGAAAACAAACATGACTTTAACAGTCATTAATGACAGAGGGAATTCACATCACACCCTTCTATTAAGCATCAAGTGATCTGAGCTGTTTAAAATAATCATTATGATAATGCTTATAATCATAAACAAATTCATTAATGAAACAGACAGTATAAAACAGTATCTTCCCCTGCTGTTGGCTTCCATTCTGGGCACTAGAAAGGTTCAGAAATTGATTTTACTACCATTAAAGTATATACATTTAGACATGCTGCGGGCAGTGGTCACACACACACACATACACACACACACACACTCACACATACACACAAATGCGCATGCACACGCACACGAACACGCACACGCACACGCACACGCACGCACACAAACACACACAGACAAATGCACATGCATGCACACACACACGCATGCACGCACACATGCACGCACGCACGCACGCACGCACGCACACACACACACAGACACACACAGCCTACCTTATGAAAGCCTTGAAAAGTGAGAAGGAAATGCAGGGTGATCATGCTGGTTTTCTGTTACAGAAAAACATGAGATGGATATAAAAATATTCTCTGTATTATGTTTCAATATGCTTTTAATCTGGTATATTTGGAAGGCAACAAATAGCCAAGGGAGGCGAGCAGTATGGCCAATAGTCTTTCTGCACAGTAACAAGTGACACAGACTGCTCTAATATCCTATAGCAACACAGAACTGAAGATACTGTGCTTATATATAAACTCATGCACATTTTTATCATAGATAATAATGTATGTAACTTGTCTTTCTTTTCGCTCCTGTTCCTGGTCCCAGCACACCCACCTGCCACACCGCTGGATGACTTGAGGCCATTTATTTATCTAAGAGAGAGATAAGAAACAATCAGAGGCCTTCCTCCATGCACTCCAGCTTTACCTACCTTAGAAACACCACAAGGAGAGACCGGTCTGAGCTGGAAAACTCTGCCATCCTGTACAGCCTCATGTTTGGCTTATTAAAGCGATGAATCAAATGATGGAGGAATGATGGATCGAATGACAGCAGATGACACCTGCACACAGCTAGTTTGGTGCCTTTCCGTATGGAACACACTGGCAGAAAAGAGGAGGCAAGGTGTGTCACTGGCATGGAGATACAGTGTAGAGGATGTGGCTTCACTCTCTCGCAATCTCTGGGAAACTCAGTTTCCGCCAAGAAACAAACAGTGTGGTGCAGCTTTTCAGTGACATTATAACAACATGAACACAATGATATAAGGTCAGAGATATGGCACGAGAGCATACATGTCCCCTGGGGTGATCTGATTATTATGTAACTTAGGAGCGAAGACGACACCCTTATCGAGTTAATTTAAACTGAATACCAAAGGTTTAACAGCAGGATCTCACCTGGGAACTCATCATGGCCTTCAGGCCAAACTCCTGAACCATGACTCCGCTGCTACTTGAGGAAATGGCACTCCTGAGGATGGTCTGTAATAATCATAATCCAATTTTAAAAAGTTACAGGAAGAAAAAAAGAAAATGTGTGTTAGCTTTGTGTAAAAGTAAGCCTCGTTATGCACTGAACTTTCATAGTTCTTAAGTTTTTTTTTGTTCTGTATTTGTATTGAATTTGCTAACAAACGCTCAAAACCGTCGTGTGTGAACCATGCATTTTTAAGTCGGTGAAGTAATAAAGTATGATAAATTAATTGGCAGAGATGTGTTTGTTTGGACGTGATCTGTAGCCACTCGTGACACAGAAGCGTTCTGAGTGTCTCTGCTTCAGCGGTCTCCTGTGGTCCCCGTGGACACTCTGTCTCTGCTGCTGCCTGCCTCCCAGGGTTTAAAAACACGCACAGCGACGAGAAATATCAGTGCGCACACATTCAGCACGGGGTGGGGGGGGGGAGAGAGGAGAGAGAAAGGGAGAAAGTAAGAACAAAGAAAAGTAAAAAAGAGAAATGGAAAAGGAAAAATGGACATGGAAAGGGAGAACGAAAAGACTGAAGAAACGGCGAGGAAAAATTTGTAAAAAAGGAAGAATTGCAGGTAGAGAAAGGCAGCTGAAAAGGCCAAGGATAGCTGGCAGGCTTTTGTAAAACATTTCTTATTGAAGTGTATAATTTGAAACCTTTAATTTGTGTCAGAGTGTGTTGATTGAGTGCGGGGGCTGGGGGGCCCAGACCCCCCCACCCTGCAGGAAGCTGGACTGGGAGACGCACTCGCATAAATATAATTAAGCACCAAGTCTGCGTGCATGCAGGTGTGTGTATGTTATACGCATATAACACCTTCTTTCTTTGCCTTTCTTGTTTCAGTGAATATGTGGCCTGCCTTTGCCCAGTAAAAAAACATTCATCCAAACATGATTTGCATCTTGCTGTTCTCTGTGTCCTGTCATCAGGTCGAATATTTATGCTGTTCTTCATGTATATTTCATCATCTATAAAATATTTGATCTAATCCTATATTAATCTCACCTTAGTTGTATCCCCCCTCATCCCCTGCACCCAGTATATGCACAGTGTCTGCTGTTTTCTCCCAGCATGTTTGTGATGAGGTAAACTGTGGCTCATATTGCTTTCCCATTCATTTTGACACAAATAATGGCCAAAATGCAGCGTGACTCCTACATCAGTTATTTAGTCGTCCCATTGGCCAAGTCCTCGAAGGAAAGGAGGGCCGTGGCCAACCACGCCAAAGCAGGAAGTCCTGTCAGTCAAATGGACGTGTGTAAGTACATCTCACCATGTTTGTATTTACGCCTAGGACCTGTGTGGAGCAGGGTCTCCTTCCTGCCCCGCTCTGCAACCTGAACTGAACAAGTTCACCCTGGCTTTACTCACTCCGAGAGGCAGGAAGTGGTCCTCAAATCCAGCCTGCAGCGATGCACCAATGAACAAAGTACCATGTGTATTATACCAAAGTATAATGTGTATGCAGCTGTGTAAGTGTATGGTATTAAAAATTAAAAATAAAATAAAAAGACCTGAGAAATATAAGTTTCCCTGTATTATTATCATTATTGTTGTTGTTGTTGTTGTTGTTGTTACTGACTAGGGTATTCCCAGGCTTTTAGCTGTTGAATAAAATACTTACAGGAGATGCTTCAGAATGATCTCCTTCATGTTGAATTGTTAATTCATAACCTTAGATTACATTTTTACCTCTGGGCAAATCTTTAATCATGCCCTCATCCCTCTCCAATCATTTGAAAGCTCGTTTCATTAAAATCATTTAATTGGGCGCTGAATATTTCAACTTTTTTTCCCTTGTTCCAGATGGCACTCACAATATAGTTTTATAGAGAGCTTTGCCATTGATGGTTGCAAATCTTCCAAGGCTATTCCACAAAAAAAAAGAAAAAAGTTTTTCCCTCTACTTCTTTCCCTCATGAAAAGTATAAAAGTATAGAAAACACTGCATTTCCACTAGTGTCCCATGCCACATCTACTAACACATGCGTCTGCTCATCCGTGCTCTTTATCTTAGGATGAAAACACACTGTGATACTGTACTCCAGGATGAAGGTAAATATCTTTAAAGATGCGCTCTGTACTGTTTCAGTAGGACAGGAATACCCACTCATGAAACCAGCTGACCAAAGCTCACAGGAACATGCAGATGAACCTCAAAGCCTCATCAGAAAGCACATCAAATGTCCACATATTCACAGGTGAGAAGTGAAGGCGTGGAAAAGAATACCCATTCAGTGAGGAATCGACACCTTTATTATGCTGTTTTTCAATGGAAAGGTTCTGTGAAATCCACCTATGGGTGCAAAGCAAAGATAAGCACAGAAGCCATTAGTCAATACACAGGGATTTAAAAAATAATAATAGTAATGATAGTAAAGGAACTCTTGAAGAACAAATTGAAACATGAACTCCCAGTTCATGAACAGTGCAGTTCATAAAATAAATACGAACCAAGAAAAAAAAACTTTCTTCTGTCACCAGGTAACATCGATACATGGGAGAGTTTGTTGCTGAAGAATATATGGGATCTCAGCATAGAATAAAATGAAAGCATTGAAGTAAGAAAAAAAGAAACACTGCTCCAACGACGCTGACAAGATGCCAGAAAGTTCTTGATTTAATTGAATTGCCTGGCTCTATGAAGGCAGTGAAGAGGAGGGAATCAAGCAGCAAAGTAATACACTCTTGCACTGAAGTAGATGACTGCAGCGTTCAGGTGGAGAAAAGTTTGTGTCGCAGTGCATGCCTCCACCATTAAAGCTGAAGAAACTTTTCACATAACCAGAGATTACAAAGTGGTGGAGTTTCTAGGAAAAGAAAGAGTATGCAAAAGTTTAAAAGGTGATGTTCCTGAAGAGCAGTCTTGCTCTCAGTTTAGGTGAAACTCTTGCTATTTATGAAGTAGCGTAAATTCCCATGTCTGGCACCCCTGCAGTTCCAGAAGCTTCATGAACCTGCGGTGGAGGGAGCTTCAGTGTGTTGTCAGTGGCTGAAACGTATGAACCAATCAAGGGACTGTTCTCCAATGCAAAGTTCAGCTCAGACAGTGGTGGATAGCACATGGTAGCTCCTCCTATTCTGGGGCTAATAAGCCACCACCCTCAGTGTGTGAAAGATAAGCTGTAGAGAACCACGACCTGGCCCTCTGGTTGCAGTCTGACAGAGACAGGGATCCCGTTATACTGTTGTCTGCTGAGTCCTGGTGGTCACTGGCATTTTTGTGAAGAGAAGAACAGTTATGTCTCCTCATAAATCCTATTACTTTTAAACACACAAAGCCCAGTTATGATGCCAGTGTGGCGCTCCTGTTACAGGCCTTTTTATGGTTACAGTTCCAATCAAAGCCAGCACACATTCCTGTCTCTGTCCTGGAAACAGGACAAAGCAGAGAAAAAAGTAGGAGTGATGTGTGAAGTGTGTACTCATTCATTCATTCATTCATTCATCCATCCTCTTTTTTTATGCAGCTGCTTGCAATTTAGCAGATATGTGCATGGGAAATGACAATTACTCACAGTGAGATTATATGTATTGTACAAAGTGCATTTCCATCTTTTTCCAATGTTTTAATCATGTATTACATACAGTACATTTTCATCTTTGATTGTTTTTAATCATCATGCCTCATATTTGGAGAGACTTTACTGTTGCAATTGCAGTGTAGTCAAATACATAATTACTGTACAAATTGCAGCCATTCCTTTTTGTATTCCTTTTTACAATTGAATCATGGAATTAAAAAGAGGTTTGCTTTTGTGGTTAGAGTTAGGGATGGGGGAAAGCTCCTTTTTGTATGTGTGTAAGTGGAGAAATCAGTCTGTAGATACCATATTCTGCATTCTCTTTTATTTCAAATGTTCAGAAGTATTAATGGGCCATCTGGACCCAAATGTCATATGTAAAAAATCATATGTAACAACCATCAGTAAAATTAATATTTTATTACCCAATCTGTAATAAAAAGGAGCAAACTGTCAGAAATGACTCAGATGGAGAAGAGCTTAATTAGAGTACTTCTGAGCAAATAGTGAGAATATTCAATGTAAAATGACTTCTCCTGTTGACACTTGTGGTATACTCTATGAGTATTTTTGCCTTTAGAAAACACTTTTTTTTATTTATTCCTTGAACACTGTTAGTTTGTTCCGAATCATTTATTTTTATTCATACCTCACTGAATTTGAAATAATTGAACTATTACACTTTATGGAATGTCAAATTACTCATGCCCTTACTTAAATCAATTTGTCTCACACACACACACACACACACACACACACACACACACACACACACACACACACACACACACACACACACACACACACACACACGTGCATTAAATTCTCACCATGATGTTGATTTAGTAAATTTCAACATGTTTATTCATCATTGATGCAATGTGTGCAGCCTGGCTCAGAGCTTCAGCGCATTTACAGACATTTCAGTTTGACACCATAATAAACATGGTGTGGACGCTTGAATCAGTGGATGTTTCTGCTGTTTCCTAAACACAGAGGGCAAGACATCGAGGATACACCGAACGCATCACCCTGTTGGACCGTGAGTCGACCGCACCCCTTCGGAGCGGCTATCATGTTCTGCCAATCGCTGACTCTTATGATCTGATTAAAATCTGAAATTATCAGAGCTCAGAATCAATAAGTTGTTAAAAGGACGTGGTAAAATAACTCCCCCCACTCTGGAGTTCAGCAAACCCCTCTTTCCCCATCACTGGCTAGGCCTGTTGTTGGAATGACCGTGAGCAGTCTGTGGAAGACACTGATTGGGCAGTGTTGGACACAGGTTTCCCCAGCGTGGCGTTTCACAGAGCAACAGGGATGTTGTGAGAATGCAGCACCTCCGGCAGGGGAGCGGAGCCTCCGAGGGCTGATTGATAGCTCCTGAGCGACAGAATATGCTCCTGTCTTCCTGAAGCCGAGGCCATATGCTGCCTTATTACTCCTCCTCAAGATGGGTATCTGCAGAGCGACAGGGCTAATCCCCACCATGCAGGGACAGCAGCTGAACAGCACAGGGGGTGAAGGTAACCGGGGGGAAGGGCTTAAAGCTGAGAGGATGCTGGGAAGGTAACCGGAGGGAGGGGCTTAAGGATGAGAGGATGCTGGGAGGGGGCTAGGAAGGTAATTTGGGGGAGGGGCTGAAAGCTGAGAAGTGAAAGAGGCTTAAAGGTGGGGAGGGGTTAAAAGCTGGGGAGTGGTTAGCTGGGAAGGTAACCAGGGGGGATCTCAAAATGGCGGGGGGGGTACTAGGAAGGAGGGGCTGAATCTGGGGGAAAGAGGGGGTGTTTCTGGTAGGGTAGCCAGGGGAGTGATGGTGACAAAGAGGGAACAAAATATAATTTTCCCCCAGAGCCGTGTCCGGCCCCCTCAGGGGTACACTGGTCCTGCGATGGATGGGGTCAGCACGGGGGGGGGGGGGGAGTGGGGGTAGCTGGCACGCTCTTCACAGGGACAGTGACAGAGCAGCTACTCCCTCACGGCTTTCCAACAGATTGTCCCTGTGATCTGAGTCCAGCGTCACATGCCAAACCTACCGAGGGGGGCTGTGATGTTACATGAACGCCGGGCCTGTTAGCACATCGTTACAGGACTGCTCCCACCGACACAACGCCGCGAATTTGCACTAAACAAAACACTATTTACATTTCAGTGAGCATCTTGCTCCTGCTTGCTGGCAGACGGATTTTATCTAAAGGAATGTTGAAAGCGGTTTTTGTCAAGGCTAATATTTAAATAAGCAACAACAACCACAGAGCTTGACTCATACACAGAGAGTATCTCCTTATCGCTGCAGTGTATCGACTTGTCTTTCAAACTCCCTGCGGGTGCAGGTCATGTAAAAAGCTTTATCTATGGCCAGATGGCCTCCAGCACAGGTGCTGCGGTTCTTTCGCCTTGTTTCCACATCACCCTAAATCACCTGCTTGTGGAGGCTGTTAACTAGCGCAGGACAATTAAACCATTCACATGTTGAAGGCAGCTGGGGTGACTGGTGGCTCAATGGCATTTAGGTGTTGTGATTAAAACGCTACTTGTTACGGAGGGCAATGCAATCAAGCTGGCTCAGTTCTAACCTTCAACCGCAACTTAAAAGCATTTCAAAAGGCAATCAAATCGCGAAAACAGCCTGGCCTCCAGCAAACTATCAATGAAAGCTTGAAGGCAATTTAATTGTTTGTCATAAAGCACATAGCATGTTTGTGCGTTTTAATTCTGTTCCGATTTGAAACGTTGCTGACAAGCAGTGGCGGTGAACAAAGGCTCAGGCAACACACTCTCATTCAGAGAGCATTTTAATCAGTTAGTGTTTTCATCCCAGCACCTGAACACCATTGAGATGCCAATCATGCTGATTCACGAACAGAACTGACTGATTTAATTGGCAGTGATCAACAGATGCCCCCCCCCCCTCCTGCCCCCGCCCCCTTCTGCTCCCCCCCACCCAGAACAGGTGATTTGGGGGAGAAATGGAAAACAGATCTGTGGGAGCAGGAGTTGGGGTGCCCTGGCCTGTGTTGTGTGTGCTTTGTTCAAACGCTGTTTATTTTCACAAGAGAGGTTTTGTCTCCGATGTCACCGATGCGATTACATCCTTAAAGAATCAAAGTGTCATAACTCCCATTAGACCACTGAAAATGAATGCACCAGCTGCCCCGCCTGAAGACCCTGGGGGCAGTGTCATGCCCTTTGACAGTTGTTGACCTGCCGTGACCCTGCACTGTGGCCTTAGCTCATTTGCCATGAAGCCTGTTTAATTGAGGTCAGAGGTCAGCCGTTCTTGTCCTCCAATGGCGCGGGGTGTTTCAGGGCCTCTGCCTTCGCTCCGCCTACCATCCTGGAGAGTGTGGAAAGGAAGTGACACTGTTGTAAAGTTGAGGGAGAAGACCAGCGGGACTGCAGTCTGTCTCATGTCACTGTGCCGCTCCTCTCTAACCTCGGTGCCCAGGCAAAACCACAAAAAACAAAGAAATGAATAAATGATCCTTTGTCAAAAGCAGCAGGCTCACAAAGCACTGTACATCTCACTCCCCACTCATAAGATGAGATAGGACAGCCTCCCTATACACTCACACAGACACACACACAGACACACACACACAGGTACACACTCACGTGCACAAACATACACGCCAACATGCACACATATACACAAATACATACACATACATACACAAACACATACACACAGGTATACAAATGTGCATACACAAACACAAACGCATACAAATACATAAACACATACATACAGGAGGCAAGCTGAGGTGAGCTTGCTTCACCTCGGTGTATTGGATATGAAGAGGTCCACAGAGCGTTAGCATTGACCCGTGGCACATGGGTCAAATCCAATTATCGCTGCATAGGACACCTCTGTGAAACTCCTATTTCCCCCCCTGCCCACGTAGAGAATGGCTCTCCCATGGCTGAACACCCTCTCAGCTTCAGAGGGGCATTCCCAAGAGAACAGGCTGATGCGGAGTCTTTACGACCGCATTCACAGAGACAGCCCATTGGGAGAGAGCAGGGAGGACCTCGGAAGAAAATGACTCATTTCAGTGCGTTTGAAAATGTCTCTTAACGATCTTTGGGAAGAGGGCCAATCAGGGAGACACTTAGCAGAAATTAATCTATTAATTTAATCACTGAGAGTAATATCGATTCCAGGCACTGAGGGTTTTTCTCTTAGATGTGTTGTGACGTGTCTTAAAAAGTGTGCTGCAAGCTTCCTAGACACATAATGGAATGGAATAAATAAGAGTTGCATTCAGATATCTAGTATTCATAAGCATATGTAATATTTAAAAAGTATCATCCGTTATAAATGACAACATTTCATTTCATGAGGACATGGAGAATTTTGTAGGGATATATGAAGCAGGCATTATTTTCACTGCAAAGCAACATATCTTATGCACCATATAAACCTTAATTAATTCAAAATGCTATGAAATTATATAATATATGATTGTGTGGAAATTTTGAGCCACCAGATCCAGACAACATTTATTTATATGGGAGATGTATTCTTAATACATTAGAGTTCAGATAAATAGTTTACCATAACAAGATCAATGCACACTGAATTGTAATTTTTGCATTCCTATGGATATGGATGAATAAATACTAGTCAGGGCATTCCCTGTAATGCAATATTTTGTTCTAAAACATGATTGCAGGTTTCCACTGCGGTTTGTGCTAGTATTAAAAAAAGCTGTCCCTGCTGTTGTGTTGGTCCACCAGAGATGCCCTTTCCACATAACCTCTGAAATCCTCTATGAAGAGACCATCAAGCAGCCACTCACAAAAGTAAACAACACAAGAAAGAGGCTGATTTAATAATCAGACACAAGGGCATGTCAGAGTGGGGTCACCACTGGGCATGCTCAGTCACTCCCTCGCATGTGTGTGTGCGTGTGCGTGTGCGTGCATATGTGTGTGTGTGCTTGTACATGTGTGAGAGAGATGTATGTGATGACTGATAAATTGTGTGTTAAACAAAGATGCATACAAATTCTCTGAGCCTGCATGCTGAGAATAGAAAATGCAGTATTACCCTCCCCATTTCATTCTGTGATTTAATAGTGCATTAGAGAATAAAACAAAAATACCCAACCCAACATGGCAACATGTGTTCATTTGGTAATGAATGCTTAAATTAGGAAATATAAATATAAAGTCAAGATGTTCCAGCTATCTTTACACAATTCCTAGTAGACAGCTTATTACTGCTTTGCCTTCGCTGTTCGATTTCTCTGGGACTGATATGTGCTGTATACATTTCAGTTGGCATACATTCATGCATATATGCACTTTAAGTTTCAGCATGTACTGAGGTGGAGACTTGACTAACCAGTTATGAAAACATATGTATGAACTTAATAGCACAAAAATCTTCACAATCTACTTATATAAAGTGCATTCTCTCCATTTTTCAGTTCCCTTAAGCTGTCCCTGTCTTTTGTGTAGCTTCAGTTATCTATCACCTGACATATACACTAGTTTGGAGGCTTCCATACACACACACACATTAAAATGTTACTAAAATAGTTGTGTGTCAGTTGCTCATCTGAACACAACACATGCCAACATTATTTCAGCTCAGGGAAGTATTTTTTTGGTTTGTTTGGAGCTGGATGTGAAACCTCTTATGGGGACCTGATGTCGCTGGGCTGCAAGTGAAAACAAACGGAGACGCTCCAATTTGGTAATTTATGATTCTGGTCCAACCAACATCTCTGTAATATATGAATTCACAAAAACATCCAGGTTCATTTGGAAAGGTGCTGCTGAAGAATGGCGCTAAGCCGTGGACATGATGTCTTGTGAAATGTTTTCTTTTTTTTCTCCACTTGAGACAGCAGTACCTTATGTTCTCCAGATATTCCTTGCTAACCATTTCGAAAAGGACAATGTCTTTCCACAAATCAGTGCTACACTCTGTCAATTATCTCTGCGTCTGCTGCTGTCAGGGGGTGGAGACACCGAACATCATACTGCAGAAGCATGAGCGAAGCACGTGGGTGTCTGCATTCCCGATCATACCTGTGAATCCGTCACAGAACATTGTGTGTTAAACAGCAAGGTAACCAAGGACAAACAGCATCATGAAACCGGTACAGGTCTGCTCCTCAGGCGGCAGCTGATAGACTGGACAAACAAAGAGAATTTGATTGCAAAAGAAGGCAAAAATTCTAGAATTTTTGTGGTGTGAAAACCCGAACCCTAACTCCTGACCCTAACCCTAACCCTAAAGTTTAAAAAGAAAAGAAGCACTCCAGAATTCTTATCACATGCAGAGGAAGTGGATGCAAATGCAGCCTAAAGTTCATTTAGTGGGCACGCATGTTAACTTAAACTGCTTCTATTTCCAAACAGGCCATTAAACTATCTCCAAACGGGAGGTCTATCGGAACATTCATAATAGAACAGAAATTAAAAACATTTCAGTCAATTTAAAATGGATACAGCAACAACAACAACAACAACATCAAATCTAACATAAATGAAGTGCAGAAAAGCTAATATACCGGGCTTTTTTGTGGTTGAAGTTTGGAATTTGTATTAGTCATTTTTGTCATAAATAGGTCCGTCTGTGATTAATGTACGGTCGACCGTTACATTACTGTTTTCTGAATGAGCGCAGGAATTGTGGTTAAAAGGTGTACCCTACCTTTCATCTCATCCATTATAGGCTTTTATTTCCTTTCTCGCTTTTTTTTTCTGGTCCATGTGTAATGGCTTTGTGATTGCCTTTAAAAAGCTGCCATTTTGTCCTTTTTCCTGGCATGCCTTTATCCTTTTTTCCTTCTTTTTTTATTACCCCTTTCCTGTTCCTCCCCTTCCACAGTTTCATTTATTCTGCCCAAATGAGAGGCAGAGGAAGGAAGCAACTGTGAACCAAAAAAAAAAAGACTTGATAATGAAATATTTCTATGCGTGTGTGCTGAGAAGAAAGCAAAACTAACAAAAAAATACATATATCTACTGCCACGCTGGGCCACTTTCACCAGAGTTCATAAACAGCAGGGACCTGCGCGGTTGCCGAGTGGTTGCTGCTCTGTTGCAGGTCTCACACGCCCGGTTCAGCGAGCGCTCTTATAAAGAGGGTATCATGGGTCAGCCCAACCATGCTCGGATCTGCGGGTTTCTCACGCCCGGCACTTTTAAAGCCCGACCGGGATCAAGTGAAGCAATCGTGTTTGTTTATAAGAGCCATTCAGAGGCCCCAGTGCGGCCGTGATGTTGTGCATGTTTGAGGAGCAGGTTAAGCAGCGCCGCGTGGGGCTGAACAGTGGTAAACACAACAGGGGAGCGTTCAATCTAACCTCTAAGGCAATTTGGCCTTTCCTCTCAGACGCATATTGAAAGAAATATATTTTACTCTCTTGCTTTGTTTAACATTCAGCTCAAGGTCTCACCAAAACGATGAAGACGTGTAAGAATGGGCTGAGTGCAATGCTCACACAAATCATAAAAATACGGATCATACAGACATAAGGACATGTTGTCTCTGTGATTACACTGCATGACCTCTGACCCCCCACCACTGTGCATCTACTATCAGTGAGGCAATGCTGTAAGCATCTACAGTACAAAGGGTTTAAACTGCTAGATTTTGCCTATTGCTGGGCACTGGCAAATTTAGAGGAGCAGTTAATTATTAATATATAAGTGTGTATATATTGAGTTTCATTAAAACATCTCATAAGGGAAATACGTCCTGATCAATGTTAATTCCCATCGTATCTCCGTTATTTTTAAATGACGTATTTTTGGAAATGAAAGAACTGGAACCCACAAATGTCATTATTTCAAGAGGAGAATTATTTCTGCTAACCGCCATTTGAAAGACCACCTGCCCTAGTGACAGCTGTACTACTCATTAACGATCTTATTATGGGAGTGATTAGGGCTGTCTACACTGTCTCCCTCTGCATCAGTTCCCTCATAATATCTGAAACACTTAAACTATTTCCCATTTGCACCGAACGATGACACCCAGCAAGCGCGTTCCAGTCAGGAAAACTCTGAAATAACAAGGGCAAAAGCTCCCGTGAGTTAAGGGACCAGATGGACAGGAACACCAACACAGCCCAATAAAGAACAGAGTGACTGAAGAAAGAGCTCGCAAGAAACAATTTTCAAACAAATTAAATGTGTCCAGGGGAGATCTGTTGACATTTGCTGTTTATTTCATGAGAGATCACACCTGGTTTTGGGTACTGAGGTGCTGACCTCCTTCACCCCATACTCTGACCAGGATGTCATGAACAAAAGAAAACAAAACAAAAAAAAAAAGATAGTGAATTACAGACATTGAATGGGACAGGGAAGAATGCCAGAAACAGACAGAAATGTCTTTAAATGTCCCTCTGTAATCTTCGTTTAAAATTTTGCTAAGTAACACAGTGCAATGATTATACACGTTAGATATGTGTATCGTTTAGAAATGTTTAAACCATGCACTGCACAAGGTGTCCCAAAGGCCTGTCATCATAAGGTTTGCTGGGTTGTGTATTATTTAATTTTTTTGTGGTTTTTCAGTCAGTTGTTTTCCCACTCACGTAACGTTTCTTTTTTGACGGAGAGTTGGAAGAGCAAAGCCGGGATGTGATGTTTGATGAGTTGCGAGCGAGCTAACAGACATGCTATTGTTTTAAACGCTGGATGGAGAGGAGACAGAACGTGCATGAAATCACCCTGCTGCAGCTCGCTGGGCGCGGGTACACAGCATGCCATTGCTCTTCCTCTCCAATAAATAACACATGATTGAAATTTCAGTAAACTGACATGCTTCACGCGCAAAAAAAGAACAGATAAAACAACACTTTGATCACAACAGAATTACATTTCTCTTTCTTTTATCTTTCGTGCGAATTGATTTTATGGCATCCATAACCTTCTATAACATTGAACTTTGAAAAGAACCTTGGGCTGGGAGAGATAACCTGTCGGGCGAAATCCAAAGGCTTTGCCTGACATTCTTCCCCTTTTTCCTCTCTTACATTTCAAACCCAAGGGGAGAAATGCTAATTCTTACCAACCTCTTTTCAGCTTCTTTTTCTCCCCCCTTCGTATTGCTTCCTTTTCAACAGTTACTGAATTTCATCTGGGTGTTGAGTGCCTGGATGTTGATTTGCATGCTGGTTGATGCATTATATTTAAGCATTGCACTGTACAGAATATGCTTACAATGCAGACTCCTCCTTTTATATGTTCAGTTATTTATTTATTTGTATTCCAAAGGTGCAATGGCTGCTCTTGCACTGGTCCGTGAAGGACATGCAGTAACCCCCGGTCAAGACAAATTGCTACAGCCTGGGCTAGGTTCTCCCCCTGGCATCAGGAGACTCATCGGAGTATATACCGGCCACATCACACACCAGTGAACCCAAAGCCATCGGTCGGAGCAATCCTCCCCACGCATTTCCAATTACCCTGTAAAAGTCCTGTCATCCCAAATGTCTGCTTTATGAGTTGTTTCTCCGCACGGACCGCTGCCACGCCAGGCAGGTCACTCATAAAACAACACCACCGTAAACCTGATCCGCGGCATCAAATTAGAACACAATATACAGCGGAGACCTGCAGGACAATCCTGCAAAAGGCCTTTCAGAAGAGGATACCCTACACACATACTGCACCACAAACTAACATTACTGTAACTATTATTGTTATCAGTAATAATATTAGTAGCAATGTTAGTATTTCTTTCATTTCTCTTTTTATTTTTTTTTAGATGACATGTCATGGTTGATTGTCACAGGATTTCAAGTTGCATTTGCTATTTCAGTTCATTTACAATTCTATTATTGATAAAGATACATATTCAGTGAGAGAATCAAAGAGAATCAAAATTTAAGATTCATAGCTAAAAGATGCATAAAAATGAATTAACAAATTAACAAATTAATGAATTAATGTAAGCACAAACCAGAAATTGTAGCATATGTAAAGAGTGTGTTGAGAACAGTGTACTTATATTGTGCTACCAAAGTTTGTAAAGAGAAAAAAAAGAAATATATTGTGTCATAGTGCTCACATAGCATCAAACAGTGATCCAAAAGGGCTGTGCTACCTTGTATCATTAGTCTTCTCACTATATGCATAATGGTCTGTGAGAGTTACATTAAACTGTATCAGACTAAGCCATTGGAGCGATCAGGTGATAGGTGACTGGAATTTCCAATGCCCAGGTTCTGGCTACCAAGGTGAGGCGTGGCAATGGGATTTCTAGTCTTTGCCAGGTGAAGGTGTGAGATGTCTTCAGCTGCAGTGCTTGAAGGTAAAGTTTCCACCAGCAGGGGGAAAGGTGAGGCCGATCACAGAAGGAAATAGGTGCTAGGCAACCAGAGAAAGCAGAGCGGGGAGTTTGTTCAGGGGTTAAAAGGCCAATAATGGAATGAAGGTAGGAAGAGGCAAAGCTCTTCTCAGCCTGGTAGAATAGCACCAGGGTCTTGAATTAAATGTGAGCTGCAATCGGAGGCCAGGGATGAAAAACATGGAGAGGGAAGATGCAGGCACCCTCAGAGAGGCTGAAGACATTCTGAATGAATGAATGAATGAATGAATGAATTAATTAATGAATTAATGAATATGATTAATATGATAAGTATGATAAATATGATTTAAATATAATATAATCATAATACTGATATACAATAATCATGGTGATAAAGAAAATAAATGATTCATCAATGAATCAGTACAGTAAAATTACCTTTATTAATGCACATTTATAACTATTTATATATTTATGAATCACATATACAGTGTGTATTTAATTTTGTCAAATTAACTACATAAATTTGGTAATTACTTGGTCTTACCTTCTTAGGGATTTGAAGGTATCTGCCATTGAAAATGTTCTCGGTCTCTGCTGTAGTAATCTGTTAATGTTGTGGGGAAAATATCACATCTAAGAAAAGTGACTGGCATTAGCAAAGATGACAAGGAATAAATATGTCCTTATAAAACTTAATGGCTTGGTTTCCTTGAGCAAGCTGAAATGGAATATCCTTTGCAGGCAACTGCAATTTAAAATTCCAAATTTTATTGCTCCATTTTCCAGGGCTTGGTGGTTAACTATCCAAACAGCCTATCAGCATTAACTGAACACAGCTTCAAAAGGCCTCAGATGACATGCCACCCATGTTATTTTAAAAAGATCATTAAACTGGATTTATAATTCCCCACTAATGTAAACATGTAGAACGCAATGGAGTACTGTAGCATACAGTCAAGTTATATATGTACTGTGTGCATGTATGGAGAGAGAGAGAGAGAGAGAGGGAGAGGGAGAGGGAGAGAGACAGCTAGATAATACAGAAAAGACATTGGCACAGAAAAGACTATGTCCCCTACATGTTAGAAGTATTTTCTGTACTTTAATGGTTTCCTAAGGGGTCTTTACCCAATAAAAGACATATTTACAGGATATGACGGTACATGACTCTCGCTCTCTCTCTCACACCACGCACGCACGCACGCACGCACGCACACACACACACCCAGACTTACAATACAGCTTGCCTGTGGGTAAAAAACGTACTTTAAAGTTAATATATTAAGATCAGAAGCAAATGAAGCATGATTTAGAATGACTACTATGGAGTTATGGAGAAAGGGCAACTTTTTCCAGATTTTCCTGGCGCATTACTGAATTTTGATAAACACAATCAATGCTGATTCATTTATTGTCTAAGGCCAGTACTGTACTGTCAGCTATGTTCAAATCTGAGGGATCAATAACCATGCAAATTTTGCACTGTGAAGCAGCAAAAATGTTCATTATTCCATTGCAGGAAAATTAACCTGTAGCTTTTCTCTAATGATGAAGGTAGCTCTCTCTAAAAAGACCACTGCTATGCTAGCGGTTAGACACCAGATGGATTGCATCCACACAGGAAAAAGAGGTGTGATCACATACACTGTGCTTTAGTGCATGCTTTTTTAAATTATCCATGTTTTGTCCATTTTGTACCCTTAAAAGGTTGCAGCACGTGTGCTCCAAGCCAGTGTTTCACAGGCCTGTTCACAAAGCAGCTGGTCACTGCCATTCACCCACATTCTCTGGGAACACCCACCTCTGGCTGTTTGCGGATGGAGCGGTTTTAAATGCCACACGGGCAAAGAAAGAAACAGAAACAAAAACGTGTTAATTGTGTGGTTAACTGGGAAAAGCAACGCAGCCATGCACGACCTGCTCTGGGTATTCCGTGTTCATCTTCATTTGCATAGCACACCCACTGGAACCGAGTTAAAAATAAACAAATACATTTATTAACAAAAAAAAAAGCTGTGGCTCACAGCACTGGAGCACTAAGCCAGACCGCACAAGGTCCACGATGTCGCGACGCTACGCGACCGCTGCAGCGGCGTCGGGAGACTGCCGCGGAGTTAGCCGCCGGCCCGATGGCGGCGGACCGATCGGCGCGGCGATTGTAAATCAAAGGTTCTTTTCTGGAAGCGGCGCGGTAAATCCGTCTAACGCCGGGACTTTGCGAGCTCGAGACCCGCTGCTGGCTGAGCAGTGATTAGCTGCGGGTCCCGGGTGGACTTCTCCGCCGCAGGGAGAGATCAGAGGAGGAGATTTTGTGCAGGCTCTTTGTAGTTGAAGCCTATGAGGGACGGAGAGAGAGAAGGAGGGCGTGAGGGAGGACGCTGGGAGCGTCGCAGTGGCGGGGTGCAGCACACGCACACTGCTCTGTGGACAGCACATGCCCGGGCAGAGAGTTCAAATGAGGGGCATGGGGGCGTGGCAGGGAACCAGCCATCCAATCAGCTGTAACACAGTAGCTGTTTCAGTCAGCTTGGCTCTAGAATCATGGAACAGAGATATATAAATAATATCAACCTAAAGGGATGCACTGCACTATGGGCGTTTGAAATATTGTTACCAAACAATGGCTGCTGTATACAGACTGGTAGATGGTGTAAATGATGGAGTCTGCTGTCAGAAGAGCATAGTGCACAGACATTAAGTGCTGTGTTTAAGGAAGACAAGATTTCAGCTCAGAATTCACAGCCCCATTATAATCTCACTAATCAGCAACATTCACACAAAGTCTTCATCAAGCAAACCCTCTACCAGCGCAAAAACATTCTCACGTAATTCTGTTCAAATGTAGTCATATCAGTTTGTAATAACATATGGCTATGTATTCACACTGTAACAAATGCGGGACAGAGCTGTGCAGGTTGTGTAATTACACAGGTTATTTGATTAACCCTTAAACTTCCTCCCTGACCATGACCCCAAAATATCAACTCTATCACTTCTTGTGTAACACTCCCTTACAAACACATAGCACTTACATATAGGTATATGTCAGGTTTGACAGGTAAATTTCAAGTATATATAGGGTGTGATCAATGAAACATATTGGGAAGTAGAATCCTTTCCCCCTCCCTGTATTGGTGATGACTGGATTTCGCTCCCTCTCTCTCTCTATTAGCACAGTGATATGTGGTCCATTTCTGGGGCCAAGGTTGAGATGATGCACCTTCAGAGGCAACAAGGGAAAATATGCAGGGCAAGTGATAATACATCTCAACAGACAGTCCGGCGTTTATGGCCTGAATACCGGCTTACAAATAGCTCCATTTATTGTTTCGGCTCCCACCTGAAGCGTTGTGCCAGACTTCACCACTGGCCCCGTTTCACCCCGCAATGTCAAACTAAAGAGCAGAGCTAAGCCGGCTGTGTCCAAGTAAGGACACAGGTAAATTACTGATGTGTTTTGGGGATCTTTGTTTAGCCGATAGGCTGCCGTTTTTCCCTCTTATCATCAGTCAAGAACAACACATCAAACATCCTATTCAAACACAGGCCCAGAGTAATAAACTGCCACAGATAATACACTCTGTAGACTTCACCAGGCAAATAAACCTCTTATCAAGAAAAAGCTTTCAATCAGGAATATCTAAACATGGCCATGGTGACATTGGAATTCTACAATGTGAAAATGAATTATCTATTTTCTGTGCTTTTCTCTTTTTATAATGTCTGAGTGCATTGAATGTGAGTCTGATGTATTTATTCTGCAGGTTTTTTAGTAATTGGGTTCGCCAAGTCATTCCAATTAAAACAAACAAAAAATACACCTTTGTGCATTTCTGTGTTCTGCAAGTAACCATGAGATAGCAGTGCTAATGTGAAGGCCAGTGTTTCCAGATAACATTTTAATATGTGTCAAAATATACAGCAAATACCATAAAACACCCAATTATAATCATGCTCATACATACAATTTCATGCGTGGACAGAGCTGGGTGCTTCCAGAGTTCAGCTGACAATGAAAATGCTATGATAACGCATGAGTGCATTTACGGTGCATGTAAAAAGAATGTTCACAGGTCCAATGGTTTGTATGATGCCATGACTTCAAAAAATAACGGCACGGCCTTGATTAACAGCTTTTCTGTCTGATGTGAAGTGACATCATTGAGATACAGCTCACTCCTCTAAGATCTGAGGGGAAGTCAACACCTCTTACAGACCTCTTAATGTTCTGTGTCACAGTGCTAGCCTTGCTAGGGAAGAGAGATTGGGTAGCATCTGAGCAATCTGCTGCTATCAGACACATTCAGCACAGGTGAGCCGGGCAGTGGTGTGATGTAGTGGCAAGGAGCGGGGCAAAAGGGGCAAAAGGGCACTTGCGCCAAAATTGCCTCTGTAAATATCAAGCTGTATAAATGGATAAAAACTGTAAACTGTATAAGTTACTGTGGATAAGAGCATTTGCTAAATGATAGTAATTTAATGTGCACCATGAATGGACAGTTGTCTGGTTGCAAAGAATAAGTTCTTGACTGGATGTACATCTACTGTTTACTACCAATAATTAAGATTAGGATGTTTTTTTTACTTTTAGGTTTGATTACTAGATAGAAAAATGTGAAAGACTTTCTGGTTATTTTACTCTAGTTGTCTCAATGCATGTAACCTCCAACAATCAAAACATGAAGCAGCATTCCTGAATCACAGCAAGAGGTCTCACAGGTGCACACTGAAAGAATGTAGGGCTGTCAAATTATCAAAAAAATGTAATCATGATTTTAGAAATGAATAATGCAATTAATTTTATTTTACAGTACATTACAATTTGCATTCTATTTATGAAAAGAAATAAATTGTGTACCTCTGACATTTCAGCAGGCAAAAATGTTTTTTTTTTCATGTCATGTTAAATGTCATCTTCTTTTTAAACAATTATTTGTAGTGAAGAGGAAATTATGGCAGATAATCACAGTAACTCATACATGTAAAACAAATTCTGCTAAAACCTATGGGATGCAACAGAAAGATATTTGCAAATGTCTGATGTTCTCCTTTAAAAAGTCACAAGCACACTGAAAAGGAGACGTTCAATCAGAGTTGGGGTCAATTCAATTTGAATTCACTGAATCACTTCAGTAATTGAATTGGAATTTCATTCCAAGAAAGAGGCTTTTTTTTCTGTGTCTTTAATTGCGCTGAAATTGAAATGGAATTGATCCTAACCATCCTGAGTGTGCTACACAGAGATTCGTTGTTAATGGTAAGTTTTCCAATCCTGACTGCCCCGTGTGAGGACAGAGGTCCCACAATGCTGGAACACAGCTCCACTCAGATCTCTCCAATAAGCCAGCTGCTGAGGCAAACCAACCTTACATTTACATTTATTCATTTGGCAGAGGCTTTTATCCAAAGCGACTTACAAGAGAGGCAGAGTACAACACAAGCGAAAGCTGTACATGGAGCTACAATATTAGAAGTGCTGCATGACCAAGTTTCAATAGCTGGCCAGACAAGGTGTAAGCTAGTTGGTAGCTGTTCACACTTTCAGCATCTGAAGATTCCCTGAGAGACAAAAGCCTTTCACAAACTGCTGCGGAAGGCATTGCCGTAGTGATTTTGCACAGGCAATTTAACTTACTTAATGGTCCCTGCACATGTTGACCATTGCTGCGGTGGACAGTGCTCGATGTCATTACATTACGTTATTGGCATTTAGAAGACACTCTTATCCAGAGCGACTTACATCAGTTACCATTTTTTTTCCCCCACAAAGTTATTCATGTATACAGCTGGATACGTACTTAGGCAATTGTGGGTTAAGTATCTTGCCCAAGGGCAAAGCAGCAGTGGCCCAGCGGGAAGTCAAACCGGCAGCCTTTCAGTTATGAGTCCTGCTCCTTAACCACTATGCTACACTGCCAAACAATTGTGGAAACATGTCTCCCATTCATCCGTGAAGCCAGAGACACCTGCAACAGGTGCGTCTTTGAGCTGTGGCAGCTCCTTCTTCAGGTAGGCTGCTTCTTTCAGTAAAGTGTGTAAGTATTCAGTGAGTATTCTTACATCAATGTCCAGGCCTCACTCCTCTGACATTCTGGAAGGCACCTCTGATCTTTAAACCTTGGAGTAATCACCACTGCGATCTTCAGCAAGCAAACAAGATTGGCTAACGTGCTAACACAAACAGGCCTAACAAAATATGTGACTAATTATCCAAAAATAGGAATTTAAGTGTAGATTATCTTTCATTTTGACAGCTAGGTGAGTTGATTTGCACCAGTTTGGACATTTGTGTATGTGTATATGCAACCATATACGTGTGTGAATGTTGAGCTCCAGTGTTAGTGAAGCCTGAAGTGAATCCTGATATTATTATTATTATTATTATTATTATTATTATTATTATTATTATTATTATAATACTTCTGTTACTTCTGCTTGAGTGCAGAGGTTGTTGCAGTGATATGGGCCTAATATATATATTGCCATTTCAAAAAAAAGAGGGCTGCACAAAGGGGAAAACACATAAAAAGATTTGTATCTCAAACTCATATTTCTTGTATAAGTATCAAAACAAACAAACAAAAAAAGTTTCTCAAAGTGAGGACAAAAAGCACTGTGGTTAGATTGAAAACTTAATGTAGGGCCGAATGCCCTTGCACATACGCGCCGTTGCATTTTTGTTGTACGCTTCTCTGAAGGCAGTCTCTCTTGAATGTCGTTCCAAAATGAGAATGCCATCACATGGGAATTTCCAAAATGGAAGGAGGGCTCACCTCAAACAGCAGCTGCAGCACTGACATATTTTCATGACACTATCCTTATAGGTCAGTGTATTGTCATAATGCAAAAAAAAAAAAACCCTTTAAAACCTGATAGACCAGCACTGTACAACTTAGTGCGTAATGCATCACATAGGAATCATCCACTCCCTTTCTGTTGTATTTATTCATTTATTTTTGTGCAAAAACAATTTGTCTGTAAAAAACAGATTTGATGTGCAAGGGCCCTTAGAATCATTTTTTTTCTCCACCAGCCAATTTAGACTAATTGGTTATGAAAGCTGTGAGGGTAAAAAGGTAAAGGGAAGTTTTAATGTGGGCGAGGCTGTCTGACTGACACGTATAGAAACGGCCTGACTGCCGCTACAGTAGACTCCAATTGTTGCTGAGGATTTCTGTGCCTTGATAGACAGAGTGCATTTAGTATCAGAAACCACTAATCCCACCCTACCAAGAATCCAATCTTCAAAATAAAGACTGCTTAACCTACTTAAGGCCGTGTTGGAAGTGTAATAGGAATATGATTTAAGAAGCAATTTACTACATTGAAATCGGCATTCATTTTCATTTTCTCATGACTCTCCCCGACTTTATAGTGCTAATTACGTCTATTACTGTGTCATTTACTTTAAAATGATTCGAGGGCTCCCTCATGAAACAGAAATCCCATATTTTGCTTAGTAATGAAGAAAGTTGTTCCATTCCGCTGTGGGTTTTTTCTTCTGTTATTTCTTTATTTTTTTCCCCCCACATAACGACTCTGATTCACTTTTGAAACGATGCAAAAAGAAATGGTTATGCATACATTTAATAAAGATAAGTGACATCCTCTCGCCTTTCTTAATGAGATATCCTCACAGTAAGATGTGTACAGTTCTGGAAGCATGCACACCAGGGAAATTGAAGCTGAAGTGCTGTGCTGGAAGTACTTTATCATGTCTAATTGCTGCTTTGTGTACATTGATCCCATAGGTCCTCAACGATGTTCTGAGCTCGTCAACAGCTCTGCTCCCAACCCCCCACCCCACCCCAACCATGTGAATTTTTTCAACACCATTCCATGAAAACAATGCAAAGCAATAATGCAAAGCAATAATGCAAAGCAATAACTGTTGTTTGTAAGAGCAGTTTAAAAATAAGTAAGAAAAAAAAAAAAACTGGGAAGCTGTGATTCAGACAATCTTCTGTATAGACTTTTTAAGTTTGATTCAGATAATGACACATTCACCTTTTATGTGAGGATAGAGGTTGATTTCACATGTGTCCATTGCATTGCAGGATATGACAGAAGTCATGTGAGAGGAATCCATGAACAGAATTGGACAACTCACATTCCTCATCATCAGTTCTGCTAAATGCCCTTCATGAAGGACACTCATCCCACTCACACACCACTGAAGATCACATCAGCCATTCACACACACACACACACACACACACACACACACACACACACACACACACACACACACACACACACACACACACAAGCACATGTGCTCACACGCATTCATGTACACATTAACATACACACGTGCACGCGCGCCAAGCACACACACGCATACACACTTCCATGAGAACATATTCACATGCACACTTGCATGTAAATGAACACACACACGCGCGCGCGCGCGCGCACACACACACACACACACACACACACACACACACACACACACACACACACACACACACACACACACACACACACATCGAAAAACAAAACAAAACAAAAAAAACAGAACAATGTACTGCTCTAAGAATTCCACAGACAATAGCTGCTGAAATTGTACAAGACAGTATGAGCCAGTCATCACCTGAGGGGCGTGTGGAACGCCTCATTTACCGTGTCTCTTCATCCAGGAATATCAACTCTGCTGTTTCCAGCACCAGCCTCCCTCCCCCCCTGCCCCTCCCAACTCTTAAGTGCCGGGCCAGAGCGCTCTCTCTGGGGCGGGAGACTTTGATTTGCCAAGGCTTCCTCTGCAAGGAGAAGCTGGAACATGTAAAACAGGAGTGGAGGACCGCTACGCATGAACATGAAAGGCGGGGTGGTGGAGAGTCTTAACCATCAGAACCGTGTTCGTTTGTGCAGCCATTATCCAGGGCACCTCACACACTGCACCTTCCCTCATTATCTGTTGAAGCTGCTGGATAATTACTTAACATGGAGGCAGTTCAGAATCAGGTGCTCACTGCCCCACCTGGGATATCAGCCTGGTTAAAACTCCAGCGCACTCCACTGCTGCTTGTGTTCCAGCTGGAGTGCTCTGTAGAGGCTATTGCTCAGACCTGATCAAACGATCAATGAGAGGAGTTGTGTATGAGCATACACAAGGGAGTCTCCCAATCATTCATCAAACTCACTACCTCCTGCTCAGGAGCTCAGTTCTTTAACTCCTTTACCACATCCGGAATGGCCACAGGCCATTGCAGTAGCATGCTATTCCTCGTCATGGCCCCCCCCCAAAAAGATTATTGCACATCCTTAGTGACATATTGACTGTTAGACAACATGTCCTGCACACATAATCCAACATGCAATTTCAAAGTGTAACAGTGTTATCCTTCATTTTTTTTTTTTTTTTGTAATTCTCTTCACAGTCATTCCGTATGATAGTCTCCAGAAATAAAAGAAAACTTTGGAATTTGGTAGTGTATGCACGCTCTGGAATATGTGCCCAAGCAGGTTTCCAAGTAAAAATGCTTCGTCCGTATAGCATAGAGTGGATGCATGTTTGTGTGTGCCCTGCAGAAGATTAGTCATGTTCACTAGGGCTGCAGCAGACAATAATAGCCGTCAGAAATACTTCACATGCTGTCACTCTGAAGTTCACGTCAAACGCAACGCACAAAACAGACGACTTAATAAAGGCACACAACATGAATAAATGAGGCACAACACCTTTCATTTTGCAGGATATGTTCAGGGTAGGGCCTATATTGTGAGCACTGTATTGTGACTGTAATGCATCACACATGATATAGTACGTGTTTTTTAATTTGTGAGGGTTAAATTCAAAATGTGAGCATGTCGCCGCAGACAATTTTAGCTCACAATGGGTTTAAAGCGTGGTAGCCGATGGAGGGGAGAGGATAATGTGGTGTTACTGTGGAGGAGTATGTCCAAGGCTTGCGAGATGGGCCTGCTTTGTAGATTGCTTTCAAGGGGGGGAAGATTTATAGGCATCGGTTTGATACCTTCTCCTTTTGTTGAAATTGGCCGGTCTGAGATCAGTCAACCATCACATCCTACAGTAAATTAGAGACCGTAAAATGAAAAGAAAAAAAAAAAAAAGTAATCCTGGGTTAGCCACTGCATTCCAGAACTTCAATGGCATACATTCTTCCCTCATCAGCTGCAGACTAGCACATGATTAATGACATGTATGAATGTTAGCTTTAAAACTGGGGCTATATTGGGATAGGGGTGGGGGTGGGGGTCAGTCGGAAACAGCATTATACCACCTACGCTATGATTGAAAATCATGATTAGCTGAAATTTATTTGATAATAATAAAATGTATATGGGTATAATAATGGAAGCTAATGTGGTTAAATAGAATCTGGACAATCCTCTAAATCA
The DNA here is from genome assembly GCA_019176425.1 of Megalops atlanticus. Classification (NCBI taxonomy): domain Eukaryota; kingdom Metazoa; phylum Chordata; class Actinopteri; order Elopiformes; family Megalopidae; genus Megalops; species Megalops atlanticus. The sequence goes on from CM032891.1 coordinate 29,453,005, forward strand.
GACTCCAGCTGATGCCGTCAGAGTCAAAGACAGCCACATTCTAACATTAAAAAGGCATCCTCACAGACCCAGCCTTTGTGTAAGTGCTTCCATGGTAATCCATTTGTTTAGAACTTTTTTTCTCCAGAAAAGTTTTATCACCAAGTCAAATATACTAATCAAGTAAAACACAAAGGCTCTTCAAACAGCTTCAGCCTAAACATTGAAACTCCATGATTATGATTGATGAAACTCCAACTATCAAATCCATGTCTAATTTACTGCAGATAATTTCCATCAGTAAGATCTAAATACACAGTTGCTTTCCAGTGTAAACTTTTGGCCACTGCAAGTCTGATACACGTTTGCATTTACCAGCATTACTGCCTTCAACTTCTTCCAAACATTGGGCAGTTCAGTAAAGTTCAGAACCATGAATAGAAAATAAATGTTTTTCTTAGTCACTTGCTGTTATTTGCACATGAATCATATGGATTTCCAGACATACCTGTAGTCTCAAAATGCTCTTCTTGATAATTTACTCTGCACGGTAGACTTAAGACCAAAAAGTACAAAGCCATTTTGGGTAACTGGGTGCACCGTTCCTCAAGATATTCCCAGGTTCCAACATGACAAGACCCCCATACACACACCTGCTTTCATGAACACCAGGATGAAGTCAGACATTTTCCACAGCCTCCCCAATCACCAGATCTAAACATCAGAGGTCTGGTATGTAGAGCACAGAGTATTCATTACCATACATTGCATTACTGTCATTTAGCAGACACTGTTATCGAGAGCCATCTACATAGCTTACATTTTTTACATGTTATCCATTTATACAGCTGGGTATTTACTGAGGCAATTGTGGGTTAAGTACCTTGCCCAAGGGTACAGCAGCAGTGCCCCAGCGGGGAATTGAACCAGGAACCTTTCAGTTATGAGCCTCGCTCCTTACCACTATCCTACACTATCTACTCACTGTCACACTACTCTTATGTACTCATATATTGTTCAGTGTTTCCAATGTACACATATGCAGAGAGAAATCAAACTCATGACGTGCTGTTCAAATGAACGGGCATACTTAATGCATCTTTGAAATGGCAAACATTAGTGTAAATCAATTATGAGTGAAAGGGACACGATGGTCGAGCAATTAGCAACAGCAACCATCTGTTGTTTTTAATTGGTTGTTGTTTCTGTTATATATATTCACACACACACCCACACAAATGTTATCTTGAACATGAATAAGAAGATGAAATGACAGGACAACATGAGATACATGCTAAATGCTTTTTTTGTAATGAGCATTAATAGTTTCATGCAAGGGCTGTTTTTCTGAGTTAACAAGCTATTTAAGCGTACCTGTAGGAATGGCTAGAATATTAAAACAATGCAAAAGCACACATGCGTAAATTAATTACTTTTTTTTTTTTTTTGCAATGCATAGCAGCGCAAAAGGAGGCACACATCATAATATGATATGAAGAAATAAAATCATGCCATAGTTCACTGATTGCCACGGTGCGTTTGACAGTTCTGATGCTGGAAGTTCTTTTTTTTTCTCATAATTTATTTTCGTTATTGTTTTATTACAGTTTACTATTATTTTTAGTCAAGGTGAGACAGTCAAGAGTTATAGGCTCTAAAAGACAGTTTAAAAATTTCTGCCACTTCCTGTGTGCCTGGTACCCTGGGGAGTGTTCAGCTGATTACTGATGTGCCCCATCCTTAACTTTAAGTATTCTTATTGTATTTTATTATTATCTATCTTATTTAATTTGGAATTAAGGACAAAGAACATGGCAGTAAGACTGAATGCACACTTCATCATGTAGCTGAATCAGTGCAGAGCCTGTTAGAGAAGCTTGTCTGCCACCCGAGAAGTGCACTGACTGTGCAATATCAGCAAAATCATGTCCCATGCATTCTGATCCTATAAGGCATTCAAGCAAAGATATTACATCCATGTAATATCTGTAACAAGCAACCTATGCATAAATAGGTCACGGTTCATATTGTACCAGTCTGTTTATTATAGTTATTTGCTATGCATTATTTGCATGTGTGTGCCATGTTGCAAATCGAAAAGAAAAAAAAAAATCATACAAATCGAGGCCATTAACATGGAGGGAGCGCTGCTAATTGCTAAGACTAATATGATTATGTGATTTTGAGAATGTCGTTTCATCTGGCATCATGGCAGCGGCGGTGGTGTGCATTTCCTGTTCCCGCTTCATTAGTCTGACTCCTAAACTGGATTAAAAGGAACGGCTGAGAACGTAGCGAGCCAAGAATAAGAGCCGGGTAATGAGAGGGGAAACGGCTTAAGAGCAGTTGGAGTCGACACAGAGGAGCCACGCTTTGGACTTCCCACAACTTGAAGAGCGGCGTGCAGAAAAAAAAAAAAAAAAAGTTAAATATTCATGATCTGGGACTTTATTGTCATTTTTGATGATCAAAGGCAAAGTTTTTTGATGGGTTCACAGATCTTTTTTTTGCAGTAAGTGTGTATGGTTAATTAGCAGATCAATAAAAACTGATGAAAAAAAGGCAACGGAAAAAAAATGCATCTGTGAATTTGTCACTAAATAAAAAAGAAAAAAAGGAAAAAAGTAAAATAGGTGACGTTTCTATGAGCGTACAGCGCTACATTTGAAGAATCCTCGAAGCATACTACAAGAAACAAAAGACCTTTTCAAGTACAAGCAGGAAGCTGGAACAATGACAGCGTGTCCTTGAGTCATAAATATCTAACATACCTCAGGTGGTGCTGCAAGACAGCAGGTTTTGATTGGCTTTTGTTATAAATGATTCATTATTTCTTCATCAATAATTAATATTCTCAGAAGCCTGGATCCTTTATGTAAATACTGTCACACACAGGAAGGGAATGAGTTTAAACTTGCGCAGACAGCAGTTTTGAACTTTGATTGCGAAATCTCTGCAAAACTGTTTTCAAGCACTTATGTTTATTTAAACATGCCTCGCACACTCCTGCTGATGGAGTCTAAAAAATCTAAAACGCTGAAATTCGCTGTGAAGAGGCCGCCATGTTGATGTTTGAGCAGGGATCTTCAGTTATTTTCCTCCACACTGGAGGGTGGACTTCCTTGTCATGTTCTGCATGTGGTATCCCACCAATAATATATAGATAGATGGAGTCTATTGACACTTTACAACAGCATCAAAACACCAAAAACGAAACCATGTTATTGCTGAGTGCCCTTATTAGCACCACCCACTGATTTCAGCAGATTTTTCACTAATTACTGCTAATTTTCCAGCTCGCACCTTTCACACATAAAACAGGTCAATACTGGAGAAACTGCATGTGAAATATACGTTGTCTTTTTTGCAACAGATGCCAGGCCTCGTCTTGTTGTTGTACTGCAAAGAGGGTGGATAAACAGAATGAGTTTTATTCTAACAGAGCTTCTTCACCTGTCTGATTCCATATCCAATCAATCACATACTCAACAGCAGTAAAGAATACAAACTATGTAAACTAAATGTGTCTCTGTTTGGAGCTTTGTGATTAGCTAACTCAAGTGCTCTGTAAAATGTGCTCTCACCATGCATCAGACTGTCATGTGTGTGCGTTGTGTTTTACACCAAACTCGCTTTTTTTAGTGCTGTTTGACTGCAGCTGAATAAAACAGCCTTACTTTTCAGCTTCATTTACATGGCACTGACAACAGAATTTCAACGCTTTCATCATGAGGGCTCACAGCGGAAAATTCCTGTTGGTGAAATGACAGTATTCACACCTTGTACATCACATTCACACTGAATACACACACTGAATAGTGTAAAATTACTGGTACTTTGCTAGAACTGAGGAGTCTGGCGTTCTGCCAGAACAGTTGTGAAGAGAATGAACTAACTTTGTAGAAGGAGGATGCTTGTGTGAATATGTGTTTATCATAAATGGCCACCAGTTAAAGCGATATCTGGATGTTAATCCAATTAGGAAGAAGCAATAAAGAAAGATCCAACGGAATGCTTTAGTCCATGATGACCCCATCATTAATTTTGGCTCATTACGGATGTTGCACAGCAATGGAAGGTCAGGGGTCAATGCAAACATGTGTCATTAGTCAACATCCACCTCTTTGACTCCAATAACATCACTTGCTGTGACTCCACTGCCATAACCTGCTTTGACTCAAATACAAAATGCTACTACTTCGCAGTCCAAACGCATGGGCCAATCAGTGGTCCAGCAGTGTATTGTGTGGTCAGAAGGGCGGTCTTGGCACCTCTGTGGAGTCCATTTGTAGGCAGTCCCATTTGACCTCCTCCCCTGCGATAAATACTTCATCTGCTTTTGCTCAAGTGCAGACACGAAGGTCCAGCTCTCAGAAAATGCTTTGGTTCTCTTGTGTCCAATGAAGCAATATCACAGCTCATAATATGAACAGAGGCACCACTCTCCTGTAAGCTGGAGTTATTATTATTATATTTTTCCCCTACTCCCCTTTTCACTCTCCTAGTGATGGTGCTCTGTGCAATGCTTCACAAATAGGATTTACTCCACAAGCCTTCGTAATGAAACCGCTACCTCGTAAGGGGCACTTTTAAGGAAATGTACAGGGAAGGAGCCTGGGCAGTAAATTAAACTGCTATATGTGGATTCAATAAATAGAGTTTGGGGGGTACGGGGGGAGCAGCTTCCTCAGACAGAAAAAAACACAAAATGAATTGACTCTGACTGAACATCTTCAGCTTGTTTTTTTTTTTTTTTTTTTTTTTTTTAAAACAGCAGTGTTGTAGTGCAGGCACTGTGTATACCTCAATCCTTTCATCTGGCATTTGTTCATCAGCCAATGTTAATAATAATATAAAAAAGTCATTTGATCCAATTTAAAATGCAGTTTTAAATTTGCAATATTTTGTTGCATGCATGTATTTCACTTGCTCTATGGGTAACTGGTTTTGAAATTAGAGAATATGTATATTACATATACAGTATAAAACCTGCATACTCTCTTCCTGCTTGAATCAGTAATACTAGTAGTGTAATAGTCCTGTTTTGTGTGGATTGATGTCACTAATAGTAGCAGTATAATAGTGACATCCATCCACACAGAATTCATACTGTGATAAAGTATCTCCAGTTTCCTCTTTTTGGCAGGGCTGGGGTTAAATGTGAGGGTGATGTCAAGCCAAATCCCTCATGATCCTGTCATATTTTACACCTAATAGTGAATCCATGGCTGATTTTATACACTCTGTCAGCAGCTCTGGCTTCTCAATTAGAGCTCATTTATTGGCTACTTATCAACTTTCTTTTTTATTTCTCCTGAGAAAATTCACATCGAAATCTTTAGGTGTCTGAGCCAATTCACAGGATCAATTACGCTATCAGAAATAGACGAGCAGGAGTAAAATGAGGTGTGTCGAGAGGCAGAGGATGAGAGACAGCTCAGCAGACAGAGTGATTACACGCTATGAGATGATAGATTCCAGGGGATGCTATGACTGGTTGTCACACGAACCTTCGGAGAAGCGAACTACACCGCCAGCATTTAGAGAAATATGATCATTTTCATCACATCCTTTGCCTGGGAGACATTCATATCTGGGGCATCTTACACTCCACCCCATTATCCACTCACACAGCTGGATTCTCGCGAAAAGCGGTGCAGATCCGTCACTGGAAACAGCGGTGGCCCAGCCTGGATTCAAACTGGCAACCTCTCAGTCACAGGTCAGGTAACCTAAGCACTATTCAGCACCGTTTGCCCTGGGCCTCATTTGAGATGAGCTGGGGCTACGGCAGTACCGCACGTTGTGCGCGCATGGAGCTTCCCTGACAACGGGGAACAGATCAAAGCGGTAGGCAGTGACGAGAGGGACCTCCGGGGAAGGCTGACAGCCGGGCGACGTGGCGGCGGAGGGGAGATGGATGAAGGGGAGACAGGGTCGGCACCGACGCCGCAGCCTGCGGCGAGCACACATCACGCAGATCCCCCTGTCCTCCCGAGGTCACCACGAGTTCCTCTTTGAGGTGCAGGCGACCTCCCATCGAAGGGCCGGGGTCATTAGGACCCCCGATCCCCTCTGCATGGCGATACGAAACTGAGCAGGGTGTCACAGGGAGCTTAAAGCTGTTAACGGAAAGCGGCAGGGTAGCATAGTGGTAAGAAGCAGGAGTCATAACCAAAAGGTTGCTGGTTTGATTCCTTGCTGGGCGGTCCTGCTGTACCCTTGGCCAGGGTAGTTAACCCACAATTGCCCCAATAAATGTCCAGCTGTATAAATCTGGATAAGAGCATCTGTTAAATGACAATAATGTAATATATTGAGACCACATGTATTAAATCATAATGGCTGAAGTGTCACAGATGGAGAGGAGACTAGGAAATTCTCATGAATTGAAAATCTCATGAACCTTTTTGTCTTTTGATCGGTTCACTCGAGTCAGGTGCTGACACCATGTGGTAGCTCCAGCCATTACGGGGATCTCCCAGCATGCTTTGGGGGACAACCTGAGATGGAGGTTGGTGTGGTGTCTGAGCTTTGTGCTCAGAACAATGATCTTCACTGTGCAGATGAGACATGCCAGTCCATCCCCTCGCCCGGAGGGTGTGCTAAAATCAGTAAATAATTATTCAACTTATGGATTCACGTGGACAGTTGGTAGCTTCAGAACACCAGGATCCCTTCTGTCCAAAACAAGTGTGGTCACCCTGATGGTTATTCGCATCAGGCTCTCCACCAGATCTATGAGAACAATCAGGGTTTCATTTCAATATGAAACGAGCCTCCTGTCCTCCAGAGGTTTCACCATATGGAGTCCTGCTCTGTGCCTGACAGACAGTCATCGGCTAAAGGTGCAGTGGCCCTACTGAGTGACGGGTAAGGATCTGGACTTAAATCCAGGAGGAAGTGGGTCTGTCGGATCCTCAGGTGAGGCTCTATTGATGTGCCTTTCAATGAGGTATTTGACCTGAATAGCTTTGTTACAAACCAAGCCTGATAAATGTGTATAAAATAAGGGGAGGCAGGCTCTCTGGATAAGGCGGTTCAAGATAAAGGATCTAAATCCGAACGGACAGCAGGGCCCAGCAGAGGAGAGGAGAAAGGCAGGGAAAGCTAAACGCTCTCAGAGCCGGCCCTCAGCTCGTGCACGGATCTGTGTTTGGGCTTGGCTGCAGTTGCCTGGAAGGAGCATGGCAGCTCCACGCTCAGACAGTCCTGGCTCCAGCACACCTCTGCACTGTGTGTAGCGTGTGCCGAGGAGATTAAAGCAACATCTGGGAGTCACAAAGTCCAGCCAGCTTTGTGTGTGTGTGTGTGTGTGTGTGTGTGTATTTCTCTATTCTGACTGATTGTGTTCAATGAAAGTGTGTGCATGTGTGTTTCTCTATTCTTATTGATTATATACAATGAAAGTATGTGTTGCTCTATTTTTACTGATTGTATACAGTGAAAGTGTGTGAAAGTGTGTGTGTGTGTGTGTGTGTGAGAGAGAACACGTGTCGTGCATGAGTCTCTTTTCACAGTGCCGCACTGATGATACCTACATGCATGGATTCTACCATGGAAATACATGGATGACCTTTACTGATTCTTACATCTAAATCAATCCACATTCACATGCTTACCAAAGCCCTGCCTCCAAGACTGCTATCAACCCCCCAAAAAAAAGCTCAAACTATATTACTTCCTTTTTATAGTCCATTGTAATCACACGGGAACTTGTTCATGGAGCTTCCTAATAAAGCTAGACTATAATTTGAAATCCCAGTGGGGATTTTGGTATTAATTGCTAGGATTAAGCTGTGCCATTCATCTCCCAAAGAGAGAATTCTCACATCTTCCCATGTGCTCAGACATGCACAGGGTTGAATATTTCATTTTATAGCAAATGTATTTTTGAGAGAGCTAAGCTGAAATACTTCAAAAACAAAGATGACAATATAATAAGATGGATGACATTATATTGTAATTAACCGCAGGTCATGATGGATTTTTCATACAAGTCTGTTTTTTTCATTATTTTTTATTTTTTAATTTTTTTATTTGCAAGTAATGCTTCATCCCTAACGAGAGAAGCAGCAGTTTTTTGTTCTACAGTTTGACGAGCTATATGGCTGTATACACTGTCCCTTTGGGGTGTGCTAAAGAGAACTTTTATAAGTTCCAAAGTCCCATAACTCAATTATACTCTATTACTATAACTCTAATAGTGAAAAGAACACCGCAGTTTTGGTGTAATGGACTGAAAGCTCTGCTTTAAGGCACTGCTGTGTTTTCAGTTTGTTGGAGCATTCGATTGGGCTTCTGTTTGGGTCTGCCAGTCAATGGTTCCTCTAAATAGGTAAATGTCCCTTTCACAGGGAACAAAATGAAACACACACTGCCACACAAACTATATATGACAAGAAGGCAGCTACTGTTTTTCTTGTGCGCCCACACATACACAGACATGTATGCATGCACACACACACACGAATACATGCACACACACACACACACACACACACACACACACACACACACACACACACACACACACACACACACACACACAGAAAAGGTACTTGCATGCAGGGAAGCCATGTAATTAATCTTGATTATCAGTTATTTGGAGAAGGAAAATTAGTTATTTTAGAGAGGAGAAATGGGGGGGAGGTGATGTATCAACACAGACATACAGCAACATTTAAACAGAGGCACAGAGGCAGAGGAAGAGAGAAAGAGACAGAGAGAGACTGAGAGAAAGAGATTACCAGATTACTCCCTTGCCAAAACACGCCAGCATCCTCACACGCTATGCTGCAGACAGAGAGTGGTCCACCACGGTACGCATGGGACAGCCTGGGTAATTATAAGTTCCTTGATGAAAAAGCTCGAGCCATTCATTAGAAGTGCTTTTATGTCCCCTACAGTGCCTGAGAGACATCTTATCACAGGCCAAACTACTTGATGGATTTAATTGAACCCTGTTAACAAAGTGAAGTATGCTCTATGATGTGTTCCATTTTAAAATGTTAAACGCTGGGATTCATTTATATATTTGTTTATTTTCATTAAATCCCTCCAGTGACGCACTGATAATTCTGACTGTTTCCTTCTGAGGAGATACGATTGGCAGTGTTTCAGAAGTAGTCTATTGTGTGTTTCTGTCCGTCTGTCTATGTGTTTGCGTGTGAGTGTGTGTGTCCTTGTGTATACGTGTGTGTGCTTGTATGTGTGTGCATGCGCATGCATGTGTGTATATGTGTCTGTGTGTGTGAAGAAAGATTGTGATGGAAGTCGTAACTCGTGCCTTTCCTGAAATGCAAGCTTTTTGAAATACCGTCTTTACATATACAATTCTTTTATTTGATTTGACAGCTACACAAAGCAAGGCAAGAAAGTGCAAACATTAAAACTCTCGCACAGACACAGCAGTCGACAGGCCACCTTAGAGCACACGGCTCAGTGCAAAACAGCTCCACAATAAGCAATGTTTCATTGAGACAGAGACTCGCTAAGAGCGCCAGCATAATACAAATGCCAGTGACATAAAGAGTCAATTCATAAATCAGGATTTAAGAAAATGCAATCATTCTCACGGCTATTTGTTTAGCACAAAACTGCATACTAGGTGGCATAAATACCATGTGTTTTACATACCCATTTACACAGCTGGGTTTCTACTGGAGCAATTCAAGCTAAGCGCCTTATCCCCAGGTGTAACAGTAATGTCCCAGGTGAAACCTGAACCCCAAACCACCTGGTCATAAGTGAAATGTCCATAATGCAAATAGTACACAGTAGCACACTGTATAAATAAAAGCTTTTCACAGTTATCTGTGAAAATCTTGTTTATGTTGCTAGGATTGTTAATGTGGTTCAGTATCACACTTTTTGTAACTTTTCCTGAGTTTGAAAGCTGTCACACTCATGGTATATAGAATGTAATTATTTTTGTTTGATGTTGTTTCCTGTCACCTTTGCTTTGTCAACCGCTGTCTTTTGTCATGACAGTGAAGCTCCTTGAAACTGACTTCAGAGAGGAGAAGAAAGATTGAGACCTTTATAATGTCACTGCAAGATTCCCTTTTCTCATCCACATCACAAACGCCTCATCTGCAGCCCATTTATATTTAAATTCATCCAGATTGTTGTGCGACTTGTAAAGACCATGCTCAGGTTACAGTCTGGACACAAAAATTGTCCTCTCTGTTAAATCTGCATTTGTAACTTCTTGTCCGTCATGGTAAGACTTACAGATAACCAGTTTTGCCAGCTGAAAAAGAAATTGCTCAACATGCACAAGTTTTTTTTTTTCTTCTATCTCTTTCTCATTCTTCACTCTGAAAATGAAATGGTGCAACACAGAAAGGTGTGACATTTAACTACTCAATTTTTTATTACATGGAACACTTGATGTAGCCTTGGGCATTTACCAAAAAGTAAAAAAAAAGAGAGAGAGAGAGAGGGAGAGAGAGAGGAGGGAGTGTGAGAGAGAGAGAGAGAGAGAGAGAGAGAGAGAGAGAGAGAGGGAGGGAGTGAGAGAGAACCTTCCTCAGTTCCATAGCGATTCTGTCCATGTGTAATTCAGGTGTAGGTGCCTCAAGCTTGACTGTGAAAATCAACAGGATTTTTGCCAGGGGGAAGAGGAAGTTGGTTCTCTATGGTAGTGAAGAGGAAGTGGAAGTCAGTACCGGATGGTTGTCAAGGGGAAGAGGAAGTCAATACTCTGTGGTTGTGAAATGGAAGTGGAAGTCTGTACTGGAGTTTTGTCAAGGGGCAAGGGGAAGTCAGTACTGGATGGTTGCCAAAGGGAAGGTATCTGCTTTCCTCTGAGATTTTGCATAACCCACTCCTGTGTTTGAACCTGCGACCTGCTGGTTACAAATCCAATAGACTTCAAGGCTGTATGAATTACAGGCGAGTGAATAGCAGAGTGACACGAAGGATTAATCCTCAGACCAGATTAAACGATTGATGAGCTGACAGCCAGAGGAGCTCTGTATCAGTGGCAGCACAAGGCACAACAGAGTAAATTTTTAACGACTCAGAGACATGATTGATGTCTTTCTCACCCAGTATTTCTGCCTTGGGGGTAAAAAAAAAAGTTGAGTTTAGCCCCAGTCATCGTGTAAACTTCAGGGAGTCATGGGTTGCTGCTATTTGTCATTTCAAGCCACTGAATCCAAGGCTGTTTCTTCTGTGTCCCTTCGCAGCTCTCAGAGAAGAATAAGAGTACACTCTGTCCATCTCCTGACCTGCGTGTGAGCACATCCACACGCCTGTGCATACAGCTGAGCATTTTATGCACAGTACCAGTCAAAAGTTTAGACACACTTTTCTGTCTTTATTTTTTACTATTTTCTGCATTTTGGAATAATAGTTAAGATATAATAACTAAGAATTAACAAATGGACTTGTTAAAAAGTGTTATAAATAAATCAAAACTAACTTTTGTTTTAGATTCTTCAAAATAGCCAAAAAATAATTCAATTTTTTTTTTTTTTTTTGGAGAGGGATTCATACATAGGCATCATCTTCACTATTTATGTTTATCTATGGAACACTTTTCAAGCATTTAAGTATAAGTCTTTAGATCTAAATGTCTTTGAATGCATGTTTCCTAACTTAATCAGGTGTGTCCAAACTTTTGACATGTACTCTATATAGAAAACCAGGAGTCATAACAAAAACAAACACATACAAAGCACATTAAGTGCTTAAAATGGAAACCATTTTTGATATAGCGTGACTTTACTGTGTGTGGTCAGTGCTTCATCTGGCCAGCAGCGGATGCATCAGATGTCTACTTATTCCATTCATTAATTCCTAGCCTGCAAGCCTGTCTCTGCTTTCAGCATTCTAAGACACTTGTTTGCATGCTGTTGTAATTAGGGTGTGAGGTGTGAAACCTGAGAGGAAACAGATGATTATTATTGCATTTTTTGCCATGATAAAGTTGCCTCCACAGTCTGAGGCTTGAATAACAATGTGAAAAAGAACAGCTGTCCCGCTGTGATGTATTGCTTTCTCTCTCTGACACGGCTGGCATGTACCGGTCTAACAACATTAATGTGAAACTGCTAGAACCTCACACATTCCCCGGGTTTTTACACGCTGAACCCGTCGTTTCTTTCGACCCGTGACTGCGATTTCAGCTATGGCGGGAAGCACACAGGTGGACGCGAAAGCTGCCTAAAGCATGTCACTTTCATGACGGGCTAATCAATCTGGCCGGGTGTCTTGCAAACTCCGGAGAAGTTTTACACGACAGCTTATTCAGCAGGAGCGGGGCCCACTAGCTCAGCACATCCTACCCTGCTAAGGTAATACATTTTTATTACTAATGTCAGGCCGTTTAAAAGAAACGACACTATGCAAATGATAAATTATTCGGGGGTTTATTTTGCAGCTGACAGTTTCTGGAAAAGCTGAATGTCATAATATTGATTTTCCCATCATGCCCTTAGTGCGAACCATTGCTCCGCTCTTGATATATGCATACTCAAGTAAGTCTGTGAATATTCAAGCGAGGAGGCCCGCCACTGCTGTATTTGTTTTGTCTGTGGTTTGCAACTAACACCTTGGCATACACATCAAAATTTGTCACACAGTCAAGCTCAATCAACACGCGCGGTATACCCGCCAGTAGCCGCTGCTAAGCTGACGTGTTTTATGACCAACAGCCAATTAAAATGAAGAGTGTGTCTAGGAGAATACAAGCGACAATGAGTAACAAGAGGGGGTAGTAGGCAGGGTTACCTCAACTGACAGGGACTCGTGACAGATGTTTTGTGAAGGCCTTGTGTGTAAGTGAGTGAATGAATGAGTGAGTGAGTGAGTGAACGAGTGTGTGTGTGTGTGTGTGTGTGTGTGTGTGTGTGTGTGTGTGTGTGTAGTACAGTACACATTCCGTGTGGAAGTACAGAGGGTCATATTACTCTTGCCTTTCAGTGTAGGAGACATTTCAACTTTTTGGTGCATTTCTGCACTGTGGTATTTACTAACCTATTGAACTTCAGTTAATACTGAAAGAAAACTTACCCCAACTGATCAGTTAAAAAAAAAAGACAAATAGCTTAAAATATTAGCTATCATTTCCTCAAACACTGAAATTATATAACTCTTTATTTCACAAGTTCTATATTCCTTTAAGGATGGAAAATTGTTACATGATATTGTAAATCTCACAGATAACAGTTAACTAATAAAAAAGTCAAAAAAGAACCAACATCTTCTCAACTATAACATAACTGTAGATGCTTCATGAATGTGGAAAATTATTTCTTTCAAATTTTTGGTTTAATGATTCAGAATAAATTGAATAGATGCTGCTTGCATGAAGAAAAGGCGAAGAAGAAACACAATTAAAGCAATTCACTACACATTTAATATCAGGTGTCTTTAATAATGAGTGCTTGGGTTTGCTGGAGTGCTTCATTAGTAAGAATGAATGTGTTATTACCAAACCTTTGAAGTGACTTCACACGGCAAAACTGTTTGGAAACAACTAATGAACCTCCACAAATGATTGCTGAGTTCAGTGAATGTCAGACTCTCCTTTGACATTAAATTTAACAAGATACCTAAATCACGTTGAAGTGACACAAATTTCTATATTATTATTTAATATCGACTTTAATACAGTTAATAATAATTTTCTACAAAATCAGCAAAGTATACGACAGACCTGCATAGCCATTCAGAACATAAGCCATTAGTTATGCAGAAGATTACTCCTTTATGTTATGTTCCTCCTGTAACGTATACCCAGTCACAAACACAACACACACACACACACACACACACACACACACACACACACACACACGCATCTCATCTAGATGCTCTTCGGATAATTGTAGCAAAAAAAGTATATTCTCAATGGAAAGGAAGCAGGTACATCTCAATGGCGCTACACTAATTATTCTCATATCTACATTATGTTCCTTTAGAAAAGTAGAGCCTAATTAATTTCAGGCTCAAGCTTTGATGTTTTTTAATTGCTCCAAGCCTCTGATCTTCATTAGTCAGGAGTCTTCTGTGGTTAGCCATTGAGCAGGTCTCTGCCTGCTATGCTCTCAGAATATTTTTAGCCACGTCAGTAGGTATTCTGTCATTGTTGACATTGTCATTTTCTAATGCATTTCTTTCAATCCAACACATCAACAAGCTAAAAATGAAACAACATTGAAAAGACAACTTTCTAACCACATATCTATGTATACATGTATCTATATTTCTACCCATAACAGAGCATCAAGACAGCGGGTATATTCAGACCACATATTGAGACCACTTCCTGGCTCCCTCAACTTTTTGCAAGTCACTGTGCACAGTGATTTGTTGTCTGCCAGCATGTAAACATGTGTATTTCTGTCAGATATAATCAGAAGACATTGCTTGCCACAGCAAACGGCTGACAACATGCAATAACTGTGTCTTTTTTTTGACTGTTAACAAGTGACAGGACCAAGAGCACGCTTCAGATCAGAGCAGTGAAGTAAGAACTTCCCACAAAAGTAAGAAGTTTGCATTGGCATTTCATTTACACGGGAGAGAAGCCATCTTTACAGCACCTCTGGTACTAGGGGTTGGGGGTGGTCCAGAAATGGCCAATTTCAGATTTGCCTTAAAGTGGTATGGCAGATGTACACAAATATTCCATTGGTTTAAATATGTGTCAAGATTGCCAGACTGCCACTGACTGGTTGTTTAAACACTGTTAGAGCTGGAACATTAAAAATAGCAAACAAACAAAAAACCTCCTAACTAGCTAACTCTGCTCTATTGATCTGACCCTCAGATAATTGGTGTCTGCATGGATGCATGAATTTCAGTATAACAGTATAATATAATAACAGTATAAAAAAAGAAAAAAAAATCCATATCTGAGAGTCTCTGATAACAATGCACTGTTAGGGTCTCAGCTTCATTTTAGGTGTTTCTTCTTTTTCTTTTCTTTCGGTTTCTGAAGTTTTTTTTTTTTTTTTTTTTAAGTTTCACTTTGCCTGTTAATCTTGATGAAGCTATTTTAGTACTTGGCAGCTGGACCCAAAGGCTATTAATTGAAACTGATCTAAAGAAGGAAGCAGGCCTACATTTTTCAGGTAATCTGCAGAGAGAGGGGGTCATGGTGGAAAGAGGAAAAAAAGTGACATTAATGGAATAAAAACAATACATGAACAGAATATAGCGCCCGGCCCCTTCAGAAAGACGTAAAATTCCCTGCTCCTTGGAGACATGTAGAAAGGGTGGCCTGACACATCCTCAGTGGAAAACATGGCTAACGCACCGCGTGGATTAAGGATTCATGTGAGATACTGAAACGTTTGACACAAGCCTTTTTTTATGAGGAATGTGTCCATTAAAACTAATGAGACGATCGCCGAGTTCCCCAGTTTTGAACCCAATTGACATTTAGTAGATGAACATGCCAACGGGCATATGAAAATATGTTCATCTGTTTCACCCTGCTGTGAAATTATCTGATTTCCCTGACATCTCATTACTTTGAGCGATTAATATCGAGGACGGAGAAAACTTTTGAAGAGGATGTCTAATAAAAAGACAAGTGTTGAAATACAGAGATTAATCTGGCACGGCCTTTCATAACATTTTGTTTTTCCTCGCCGTTTCCTCCCGCTCTTTCATCGTAATACGGTATTTATAACGGTACGACGATGATGACACAGACCACAGTGCCGCTCACACTAATCATGAGGGCGGCCATGATTGCACTGAGCACACACACTTCTTGGAGAAATACCACTGACCAGTATCTACGAACACAAACCACTACTCTAATATTCTCTAGTTTTTATCTCTTTTTTTTTTTTTTAGCTCTTGACTAAATTGGCATGCCTTCGGGGGGTTGGGTTACATGTCTCAGCAGGAAAAAAAAAAAAAAAACTGCTGGGTTTAGCGTTTTCATATCAATGAGGTGGTGAGAATGGTGTCTCTAATGAGATCCAGAGAGCAGGGCAGACAAGGGAAGCCACGCTCCATGGACCAGGATTTGCTGACATGTGAAAACACCAAGTTTCATTTATTTATATATTTATGCATGCTTTTATATATTTATTTACCTAACAACATTTGATGGATTTCTTTTGAGAAATAAAGAAAGCTATTGACCTCCTCTGTTTAACTGAGCAGTCATTTGGCATCACACTAAAATGGAGGGGAGATAATTGGTTTGCAGTCACATGTTTACCGCAACTGAGGCGGAATATGATTCTCATTATTTCATACTAAGACGGATCTGGGGAAATAAATAAATAAAATCTGCCAGCAGAGACATAGTAACAGAGGTTATGTCCGTTTGCCAGTGTCAACCGGTTATTACTGTGACTTTCAGTTTCTAGCACAATAAAACTCAAGTTGAAATCCCAATTAAAATAAAACCCGACATAATTGTTTGGAATGTGCCATGCTAATACTTTTGATGATATTTCATCACTAAGGATAATCGTATTACATTACCAGTACTAATACGAGTGCTTACAAGTACATTTCACGTTGGTGACATTCAAGTTGGTGATTTATTTATTTATTTTTTTAATCCTTTTTGTTTTTTTTTTTTTCTGCTGGTGTGGTGAGATGGCCTGAGTAGAGGAGTGAGCTGGTTTGGGGTCTGAAGCAGGGCATGCTGGGAGTAACTGAGCTGTGACTCTCCCGCTCGCACCCGCGATATTTCCCTAGCAGCTGCAGCCCTGGCGTTGGCACGCAGAAGCCGTTATGTACGTCTGGCAGCTGGGCACAGAGCTCTTCTCTGCGATGTGCTGGGAGCTGTGGTCGAGGTGAAAAAGCTGGGCATTATGAGGGTATTTAACTGAAACTCACCGGAGCGGAGCTGTCCTTGGGCTGTCCACAGTGTCATTTTTCAAACCGCGTCAAGCATGAACACATCGCCGAACGAACATCGCGAAAACACTCAGAGCTGGTCACCAGGCCAAACAAAAAAAAAAAAAAAAAAAAGAGAAATAAACTGCAATCACTGCTCGAGGAAGGTGCACTCTGCCCCTTTTTGGGGGGGTCATACTCACTCCCTGACCAAGATTGAAGGAGGAGAGTTATCCTGGTGTCTCAGGGGCCCCAAACTTACCCACCCCCTGGCAGACCTAGTGAAAGCTCACCTGTGCTTACCTGGGCTGAGGTGAGCTGCAAACACAGGTCTTCCCCCAGGTGGGGTGACCTTTAGCTCCCTACTGTGTGACAGGTCTGCTGTCCTAACAGGGAAATGAATCATTAGTTAGGGATGATTCATTAGAGATGATAAACACAGTCTATTACATTATTTCATTTTAGTTTCATTTCTGCCTTTATTTACAATGTAGTAGTTTATTTTTGTATTTATCTTTTATTTATAGAAGGTATCTATGTACAGACACTACAAATTTCCCTTTGGGAAAGTAAAAATCTATCTTATCTTACCTCATCTTGTGTAATCTTATCTTAGGATCAAGGCATTTCCTTATAGGAACATGGTGCCTTTTTGTTCCCAGTGTTGCATGACTTTCTCTTGTAAAACAACCACATGCAGTGCCTGCTGTAACTTGCAATGACTCTGTGAAAGAACTCTCAAAATTCATTTCCTTAGTGTATTATGGTTACATTAACTACAATTGGATTGGCTGATTGATCAATTTCTGCATCAGTGCAATTATAATCAAGATCATTCTCTTTTGAGTGTTTGAGTAGACCCCCCCTCTCTGGAGTGATTTCCTTTATCTCACAAATGACAATGTGTTCATGCTATTCAGCGGGATTATGTACTTCACTGGAGCGTTTGAGGTAAAGTCGTCTTTCCCCCAGAGTTCAGCAGCTGGGATTCCAGTCCACGACCTTTCCACTCTGCTACCTTATAATAGAAGGTCAGAGGCTCTGAGAGGTTCAGAGTCTGCGAATGCAGCATAGCACTGGTACTCTCACTCTATCTTTCTATATATATATATATATATACACACACATACACATACACACCGCCAGATACTGTGACCAAAAATTGTAATCATACACACGCATGCGCGCACACACACACGCACACACACACACACACAATTTTTTTTCCTGCACATTAAGTCATCAGCATTCCTCCTCCTCAGCATCTTATACCCACGCTGTCACACAGACAGGCAACCTACATCAGGGTGGAAGGCCCCCTCGAACATCCCAGCAGTGCCTGTTTGAGCTGTTAAGTAGAGTCGTAGTAGCACAGATCATTTTTAATTTGACTCAGGCTTCCACTGTATTAAATACGCCCAGCACCGATGATACATAATTCAGTCTCATTAAGAAACATTAAATTCAGAGCTTAGATCCTGATTTTTGCTGACAGCACATGAAAGGGGCTCTTTATCAGCACCAGGCTTGGATTATTTTAAACTGGCTTAGCCATTCACTACATACCAGGCATAAAGTGAGACGCGCAAGTCAGTCACAATAATAATCACTGCACACACACTGTACACACATTTAATGGACTGTCCCACTTAACACTCTTACCCCATGTCTGGGTTTGCTCTGATAAGCGTCGGATGATAAGCGTCTGAAATAATCAACTTTGGCTGGGGCGCTTTGCGGTTTGAAATAATGTTCTGTCATGATTACGCCCTTAATTAGAAGAAAGGGGGTCTTACAGTGCTGTTCATGTGTGCCAATTCTTGTAATGTTTTTCTCACATTTAACAGAAAGAAAATGTTTGTAGGAAAAATGTCTCTCCTGTCATTTAAAAAAAAAAAAAAAACATCCTCAACATCTGTATCTGAATAACCAGTCACAGCACAACCTGATGTAGACATACACATTTTCCCTGTCTTTAACCTCAGACAGATATGACAGTGTAGTGTACAAAGTCACAAATACAGTAAATTAGTTCCCTGAAAAAACTGCTTCTACTACTAATATTTCTATAACTGCTACCTCTACATGGTACAACAACTTACAACAGCTAACCCCACAACAAACACCTCTATAATAATACACTTGAAAAAATAAACCCTACACGGTATTGAGAAAGTCGATGTTATATATAGGTGGAAAATGGAAGTTCAGATTCATAATTTATTGGATTGGCTGTTAAATGGCACAGCTCAGGGTATGTAAATTTGATGGGTGGGGGTGGGGGTGGTACAGGCTTATGAACTGCTTCAGTAAACTGGCTTCATTTGCCCTTGAATGTGGAGGAGAAGCTCGAATCTCCATAAAGTGTCATGCTATGGGCCATCCTTTAAGCCTCCATTCTCATATATTTGCATCATAATTATCTGCAACCCTGCATTAATCAGACATTTTCAAGAAACAATGCAACATGCATGGCAAGTGTGAAAGATTGTGTGTGTGTGTGTGTGTGTGTGTGTGTGTGTGTGCGTGTGTGTGTGTGTGTGTGTGTGTGAAAAATTGAAGTGTACATCAAACGCATATTTAGATTTAGTTACCTGTATAAATGTGTGTCTTTGGGTCTGCCTTTGTATTTGTGTGTCTTCCAAAGACATTTAAATTGTGTGTGCACATGCATGTGTATGTGTTTGTGCCTATGTACTTCTGTGTGTGTGTGTGAGTGCGCGTCCATGCGTGCGGGTGTCTGTGTATCTGTGTGTGCATGCGTGCACCTGTGTATCTGTATCTGTGTGTATCTGTGTGTGCGTGCGTGCGCCTGTGTATCTGTGTGTGTGTGCCTGTGTATCTGTGCGTGCGCGTGTATCTGTGTGTGTGCGTGTGGCTGTGCGTGTATCTGTGAGTGCGTGTGTATCTGTGTGTGTGTGTGCGCGTGCGTGTGGCTGTGCATCTGTGTGTGTGTGTGTGTGTATCTGCGTGTATCTGTATCTGTGTGTGTGTGTTTGCCGTAGGGTCAGGTCTGACTCTGCATCAGGAGCAGATCTTCGCTATGCTGCATACAGGCTGCACAAATGAAGCCTGACACGCCGGAGACAAAACATGCAGCGTACAAAGCAGCCATGGAGGCCTTCAGAGCCATGATGCATGATGAAAGATTTAAAAAACCACTTACTTTAACCTAAGGGAGTTGACAATTTATTTATCAGGCCCTATAAAATTCTTAGAGGAATAAACAGACTTGACTGCAGTCATTACTTCACCCTTAATGCTATCCATCACAGAGAGAGCAATAGGGCCGCAGAATAAGGTCAGCAGCTGTATATTCAGAAGTACAATATTCAAACATCTCTGCATATCTGACTTGCAAACTTATTGAAAAAAAAAAAAAAAACTTTTTAAAAACGGTCTCTGTTTCATGACGATGCACATTTCTGGCATTCATAAAACGGCACCATTAATTGTCTCATGACACAAAATACAAATGTAGAAATTAGAGAGAGGCTGTGGTGAGAGAAGGAAGTGGAAAACAGTGGTAAAAACAAGTGCAGGGAAGTAAAAAGAGTCTGAAAAGGCCAGGTCTTCCTCCCCTGCTGGGGATTCTTGTTTGCATTTGCTGTGTTGTCTTTATTTCGGATGCTGCTCTCCTTCAGTGAACTGTGAGTGGGAGTGGAGGAAGATTATTCATTAGCGTATGCTTTCTCTATTGCCCTGTAATGAACATTAGGCATTCCCAAACCACCAGTGTTTATACTGCAATTCATGTATGGACATGAACATGTGCACTACAGTTTTGTAATAATTAATGCTAAAGTGAGTACAAATATGTTAGGAATATTTGTCTCTAATTTATCCAGTTAGTTTTTGGGGGGAGAAGTCTGGTTTCTGGCCCATGTCCAGGAATACAATGACTACTAATAACATTGCTTCCAGAATTGAATTCCTGATGATCCAGTCTGGGGTTTCTAGAAAGAAAAAAGGTATCATAAAAGTAAGGCTCACATGTATTTATGAATGCAAAGGTTGTTAGTTATTTATTTATTGGAAACAATGCATAGAGTGTAAATATTTTATGGTGTCAGTTTGGTTAATGATCATTTATAGTTGACTGCGGTACACTTCAGTGACTCTGATTATTGCATATGTAATTCATCACTCAGAGAGGCGACTGGGCAGACATGATGAGGTGATTTACTTGCTGAATGTCAAGCCTGATGACTGTGGAAAAAAAAAAAAAATCAGAAAGGTGCCAGTGATACCTGCTCATCAAGACAACAAAACCTTAGTCCCACTGGTATGTTATGGGATGGACTATCTCACTGTTGCTTGCTGTCTAGGATGTAAAACAGCCAAAAATTTCTGATCTGGAAAACTGAAAAAAGCCAAATGGAGTCTGGCAATGATCTTGGAAGCCATGATGTGCAGACCCTGGCCAGAGTGGAGATATCATCACGGTCCACCTTGTTGATCCTTTTGGTACTGCCAGTTCCACTGCCGCAGAAATGCCAGGTCACACTGACTCGCACATAAATGGCTCAGCTTGGGGAAGATGGTCACGCAGTCATCATACCCCTGCCAAACGACCACACAGGCACTCAGCGCTCACAAATGCACATCTACACCACAGAACGAGATGCCGTCTGTTACACTTTCGCCACCACCGATAGAGTTAAACCCTCTTTTTTGGTGCAGACCACCTTGCTGACTGACCCTGTGAAACGACACATGATGATATGATGAAGTAGAGTGAATGCTATTTCAAAACGATATCTCATGATAAAAAGAGATTTTATCACTCTCCTCATTTATTTATGATGGCATATTATTAGAAGCTGCCCACTGAAAATCAGTCATGATAGAAAATTCTACACTCACTAAAACAAGGGTGCCACTTTTTTATTGTTGCTTTTGCATGTGTATGTGAATAAATATTTTTCAGGATTCTATACTGCAGCAAACTACATGACAGTGTCTGAAGTATGAATATGCTTTCTCTGTTCAGTTTGTGTGTTCTTTGTCCATATGTATATCCCTGGAGTGGCACTGTGATGCCCATCCTGACTTGCTGTGGTCCTTGCAGTAATGTGTCCAGCAGAGAGCTCCTTGACTGTGGTCCGCAGTAATTTGCGGGTCTCCTGAGCAGAAATGGTCACAGGGCTTGCATTGTAAAAGCCATGATGAGGAAAGGTCTAATTGTAATGTCTTTTTAACCGAACTGCTTCAGCACACAAATTCGAGTGGGAGTTGTGTCATATTTAAAACACATTAGCATATTAACCAGAGAGGAAAAGGAAAGAAAAAAAAGGCTTGAGCATCTTTCTGGACTGGTGTTTCTGCCTTAAACACAATCCCCTTTGTGATGTTTTTCCCCATTAAGAATTCAAAACAAACCCACAGGGTCCTGCAGTAATTCTGCACCTTGTAATGTTCATTGATAATGTGACACAAATGGAATGCATATTTCTATCTGCAAAAACACTAGAAAGGTGATAATTAAAATGCAAAACCTGTGATTCCATAATTGGTATTATAACTGCCTCAGCACAAGGTCCTCCCAGTAGCACTTATGTCATTAATATAACAAAACCATTTTCAAAGGACTACACATGTCAGAGAGTCTTCCCATTTCTGGACCCTACTCTGGAGGAAGAAAATAGAGACTCAGTAATTATATTATAGTGGAGCTACATGCCAAAAACGCTGAAACACAATCTTTCTTCAGAGATAACAGATGCTATTTACTGCCGGCCTTCAGATTGCTTTTTTGAACTGATATTTGAATGCAAGGGCTGTGATGTTTCCTGAAAAAAAAAAAAATTCCAAATACCAAATCCAGCCTGTTATCTGCAATGGTAGGAAGACTCAGCATAGCCATTTAATTAAGCCCTGTTGCTCTGCAGAGTCTAACACAGAGCACAGACACAGGCATTGCTCACAGTGACTCGGGATAAAGCTAGGCTACGGTAGCGGAATGTGACATCAAACATGTGGCGTTCTTAAAAAAAAAAAAAAAAATGCTTCAGATGTGTAATTTAACAAATTTCTTTCAGTGACGTAACCATACTCCAGTAAGGTTGCTGTAATTTCTCTTTTCTTTTTTAATTTGCCTTAAATGCATAAGTACGGAAAGACCTTATGCACAAAGACATTAATGTTATTCAGCGAGACACAAAACAAACCAAGGTTTCAGTAAAACAGAAAAAAAGAGCTCTAGGCTCAAATTAGTATGCATGCCAGGTTATGGGGAGTCCCACATAATTAATTCCTGACTGTTTTAATGAGTTACGTAGCAGAGATAAGCTGAAAGGTTCCTACCGGCTCTTTACAATTCTGAGCTCAGTAGGTGAAAAGTCCAATTCACTGCTCAGAAGGTTGGCACTTTCGAACAAAACAAAATAGAACAAAACTATGAAGAGAGACTGTAATGGAGTGCATGTCTGTTCCATGGACCTTTTTAAAATGAACAGGAATATCCTGGACAAGCATACACAGACACCCAAGTTGGAGGAAAAGACATTTTAGTAAGACCTCTTTCACCAACGCCATTGTTTGCCTCCTCCCAAACACACCTACACCATGGACTCTACAAACACTGAAACAGGCTGAAATATCTTAATATGCAAGGTGGCCAACCGGAAGTTAAAGAATTCCTAAATCTTGCACAATTTTTGGTAATATGCACCTTTTAACAGCTAAAGCAAATTAAATGCTTGTGGTTTGGGGGAACATGGCTTACCTGTTCACTCAATGGCACCGGCAGGACAGTCTCCATCAGCCAAAAGACCCGAGGGCTGGGGGCTGATGGGATTTGTAGTATTGGGAGGACACCGGCAAATGGGGCTAAACAACATGGGCTGTGACTGTGGGGGAGTTTCCTGTGTTTGCTTTTAAATCTTTATAGTTGATTTGTATTGTGTCTGAAAGAGACAAAATACATATACAACAAATACATTATTATTATTATTATTATTATTATTATTATTATTATTATTATTACCAGTAGTAGCAGTAGCAGTAGTAGTAGTAGCAGTATTAGCATTATTTTGTTATTATGCAGTTGTTTATTTCCCACATTCGTAATGAAAGATGATGCCATATATCCTTGGGGTGCCTGCCTGTGAAATGGTGTCTCAAAGCAGATTTCCAGGAGGACCAAATTAACATGGGGCATGAGATTAAGAAGCAGTCTTTAAATAAACCATCACAAAGTTCAAACAGAGGAAGCGAAACGGGAGCGTGCATCGATGGAGACATCGGCGGCAGGCCTCAGATGGCTTTATCTGAACTCACATAACATAACGTTAAATAATTCCTATTGACACTCTGGGATAATAAGCTTGAAGCTGGTTTTGTCCATATTTTCCCTTCTCCAGCAGAAATTGCATTGTGTGGTAATACCTCTACCTCTGTGTTCAAGCGTGAATATCAAAGTGCTCAGAATAGGGTTATGGTTCATTACAGTTCACAGTGCGTTACAAACACACACACACACACACACACACACACACACACACACACACACACACACATAATAATATTATATATAATTCATGTGTTTATTTTTGCCAGATCAGATATGTAGGAATGAAAAATAAAATACAACAATGGCAGGTAATATGGTTGTATTGAACAAGGTACCAGACACACATTTCTTAAGGAATGTTGTTGATGTAAAAACATATCCGGAGCTGCCTTTTTCATCGTGGAAACACTGCAGTGGGAAAAACACATCCGATCTCTGCGAGACTGGGAGAAACATGACTGAATTAGCACCGCGCCTTGCTGTTTGACAGCTCAAAACTGCATTTTGCACACTCGCCCAATTAGTCCCGAAGGCTGCTGCGGGGATTTTCACTAAAATGATAAACTCCGATGGTTATCACCTGTCGTCGCCGCTCTTAAGTGGCTGTTCGTTAGCATTCAGATTTACCGCCTTACCGCAGGGCTCGGGACGGACTTGCGCCGTCATCCCTGCGATGGCTCATTATTCGGTAAAATCCTGATAGACTTGTACAGTCTCGGGTAGCCGCCTACCTGATCCTCTCTCAAATTTCCTAAGTTAAAGCACGCAGCCAGGATTTTGGCACCGAGGACCCTGAATGATGGATCGACTTGCCTTGTGAGCGGGAATCCGAGCCTATCTCAGCATTTAAATCCAGATTAAAAACCCATCTCTGCAGACTCTCTTATGGTTAAGACACCCTCCTCTCTGCTGCGTTGCACTGTCATTGTCTACAGCTGTACGCTGCTGAAGTCCTCTTAGGAGGATCCTACATTTCACACGGGTATGGGCTGAGGAGTGATACGGTAAAGCTACCACTCTCCGGTTGTAAGGCCCCCTCCACATGGAGGCCTATAGGCTCTCCTTTCTTCTCTCGCTGTTCTTCCACAGACTCACTGCTGCTGGACGCTGTGAAGATCCTACACCCCCTTCCACACCTACTTTACTCTGGGTCTACACAAGGGAGCTCTACTGCTGATAAGAGTCTCTGTTCAGGTCCAGAACCTGTGCATTTTTCCTTCTGTTTCCACTGAATTTTGCATTTCAGTTTTTTCTTACTGTGTGTAAGAGCCAACTTGAGAAGAATTATGTTCTTATTTAGAATATTGTTTTGATTTACTTAAATATGTAAATTCATAATTTCATGTATGTAGGAATATTATTTAATTTATTACTGTAATGGTATTTCTTAGTTTTACTAACATTTGGAATGCACCAGAATCCAGCGATATAGCCATGTAAGTCACGTGACGCATGTGCAGTGTTCAGTTTTGAGACGGTCAGGCTAAGAAGTAACACAGTTTTCCTGACCGACAACCACTAGGCTAAGAATACGCTAACTGAAAGCAAACTAGCGTATGGAAACAGAAGATAAAGCCAAATGATTGATCCCTTGTTTGTATTTGATATTTTTATTTAGTAAACCTTTTTTACTGAAGATTGTGAGTTTTGAATTTTGTCGCGTCAGACTGGTTGCCGAAAGCCTGCTCCGTTAGTGGCATATGGAACAAGAAGGGGTGCCACTTACACTGTGGTCCACCAAAAAGACAGAAAGACAGATCAGATTTCTTGATCAGTGAGTTTTTTCCTTGTCTAAAAACAATGCGTGCACACGCACGCACGCACACACACACACACGCACGCACGCACGCACACACACACACACACACACACCATCACTCTAGATGATTCCGATGAAGTGCAATTTCTCATTTACTCATTTCTAGAGTAAAATTGGTCTCCCCTTCATGTCATACTCTGCATGCCCCTCCCTCCCTTCTCTGAGAATTTAAATACAGTTTGATAGGCTCATTGAAATAGCACTCTACTTGTAAAACATTGGATGCCGTGAGGTCGTAGCCGCCGTGTCTGCGTGCGAGTGTATCTGCAAAAGCCATCTTCAGTCCCTCATTTCCATCCTCCTGTTTGCGCAGTGGAGTATGACAGGGGCAAGCTGCAAACAAACAAATGAACACGACGGTGCATCCGGAATGCGCGTGGCAGGGCTCTGCAGGGCGGGGGTTGGGGGGCGAATGTGCAGCGCGGCGCCTCAGACTCCGAGCGAGCTGCCCGCCCACCAGCCGCGAGTTTAGCGATGTGTGAAGATCATTAGCGCGCCGCGGCCAGCGGGCCCAGGGTGGAGCCTTCGGACAGGGATCCGGACGGAACCGCTCGCGCTGGCAGGATGTCAGGGCCGCGGATGAAGAGGGAGAGGGGTTTGAGGTGCCTGTGCGGGGTCAGAGGTCAGTGTGTGCTTGTTGGTGAGAGGGCTGTCAAATAACATTTATCTAATTTTTTTTTCTTTTTTTTTAATGGTCAGGGCTATACCCATTCACTTCAATGAGAGAACAGATGAAGATAACACAAGTAAAACTCAAAGAAAACCACACATATCAATGCTATGTGTGCAGTGCTAGCCACAGTCTCAGTTTTGTGCTTATCAAGCACTGCACAGTTCAGATGGTGAAAAATTGTTTTGGCAGTTTTTTTTTTTTTTTTTTCGCGGTTCAGCTATGTCATCCGTCTGCTTCTTAAGAAACAGAATATAGCATGTTATGCCTGATCAAAGGAAAAGACAGCTAACAATGTTATGTGACAGTAGATGGGTAGAGTGTCACAATGCCACATTTATACTCTTGCAGCACTTGGCATTGGCAGTCCAGCTTGGTGCAGATTAGTGAAACATTCTCAAGGATTCGTCTGTGAAAGCTGACCGGCTGTTTGGTGCCGTGGACAAATCTGTAGTTCATGCTTCCACTGCCTGCCTGTGAGAAGATGCTTCCTAAAACATCCCGCTTGCCCGAGTACCTTGAAATGGCACACTGTTATCTGGTGAACTGCATCTCTGCTGCGGACTCAACCAGAAGAAATGTGCTCTGAAGCAGAAAAGGAGAGTGGAGTTAAACTTGCCCAGTGAGCCGTTCAGTTCTGAATGTTGCAGCGGGCTATGAGAAATCCTAAATATGATAACTAAAAGGCCTGTAAAAAAAGCATTTTTACCAGAACAGGTTTATGATACTGTTAGACAGGTGCAAAGAAAGGCTCATGT
This sequence comes from Megalops atlanticus, assembly GCA_019176425.1. Classification (NCBI taxonomy): domain Eukaryota; kingdom Metazoa; phylum Chordata; class Actinopteri; order Elopiformes; family Megalopidae; genus Megalops; species Megalops atlanticus. The sequence continues at coordinate 29,480,349 of CM032891.1, forward strand.
CCTTGATCCATTTAAGATTATGACATCAGAATCGGAGGGGGCTGCCTCCCGGCTTAATATAAGCTTCTGACATCACAACTGGAATTACTGTCTCCCTGCTCCATGTAAAGTTACAATGGTGCAGGGGAGAGTGACCTGTCTCTCCACTCCATAAAAAGTTCTGACATCACAATAGGAGGGACTGTGTCCTTTTTCAAGCCTCCTTACTTATCGAACAGTGACATTATGAATACCATCCACATGGCAAATTCAGATCAACAATTCCACCCCTCTGAACATAGCTAACCTTCATAATTTTATCTTTTCATTTTTTAATGTTCATAGAGGTAACATTAATGAATGTAGAGATCAATTCAGAGTAGAAATATTATGCTGTATATAAATATAAATTTTAGAAGCTCTAAGATGCAAAGTGGAAATATGTGACCTTGTTTGCTAGAATAACATGAGTTATTCTGACATCTTGACAACAAATGTGATTGAATTTGAGCACTTAATCTTCTGAGTCAACCAGATCTGCACACAAAATTAACACAAAATAAAATATTGAATAAGGAAAATGGGTAACCTTAATCCAATATTAACCATAAACCTGACATTACATTCATTCCATCCACTATTTATTGTTGCCTATCCCTACAACAACACATATCTCAAACTATTGTTTGCATAAAGAGGAATTCATTTATTTACCAGATGCATGTAACCATGACAATGTAAAATGTTTAGATTTTACACAGCTGGACACACATCTGAGCCAACAGAAGAACATTCATGTTGCAGGTCGCTACAGCCATCATGCCTCGGAGTTTCTTTACTGACACTGAATGAGCCTGTTGTGGCCGCTAAGCAGATCAAATGTAAACTAAAGAAGCTGCGCACAAAATGTCTTACGTAAACAGGTGAAAACAGTGCACTGAAACCACTCAACTGCTTCAGTGTGGGAACAGGGACTGAACACGGCCTCAGGTTAAATAATAAAGAAAATCTAACAACACTAACAACGCTAACAGATAACTATCTAATAGAACCAATAAAAGTGCTACTGGCAGCAACTTAAAGAAACACAGCAATGTCGTGTTCTAACACCACAGATATGGAAACAAACTTAGCTGACCCAGAGTGACCTTCCATTTTTGCTAACCAGATCACCACCCTTCACCATGCCAAAACATCGAACCAAGCTGGATAAGCGTTTATAAGAGGAGATGGAAATAACAAGCCTAGAGCAAAGAATAAGTCTGTAACTAGATAACCAGTTCTGTCAATCACATTGCAGTCAGGACAGCAAAGACTATTATAGAATGTAAAACTGAGACAACTGAAAATGAATACCACGCATGGTCTTGTAATCACTTTCACTTAACATAAAATGCTTATAAAAAATTGTTGGGTGTCTAATTTACAAGCTTCCATTAGAAAATGCAACTCACGCTATCAAAGTGATGGTTAAAGCAGAGGCAATCTTCAAACACATTAATATGTGTGACCTGGGAAATCCAAATGAGTCCCAGTGACCAAAAAATGAATTATTCATATCACTGGTAAGAAGAGATTGCAAAATTTTAATGATACTCAGAGATTAATTATCTGTCAGGCAATCACAGAGATATAACCATAGACTTTCAGGGAGTGGACAATATGTAGAGTGACAGGCATTTGAGCCAATTAGTGTTTTGTAAATAAGTTCCTGCCCCGTTCAGCATCAAAAGCTTGAATATTTTTATTGATCATTGGTTTAGCAAATGTTAAGAGAAGAACACATTCAAGCCTGTTTAACAATGCCTGGTCTTGTGTTAGTGTCTGGTGTTAAAAATGCAGAAGAAAAAAAAAATTGTAGTCAAGGGAAGCGACACATAATAATGTCAATAAACTGTCCTTTTCATATACTTTTGACATTTTTCACATAACAGACAACCTATATGGGGAGAAGTATAGAGATTTCTACCTATAAAAATGAACAGTACAATAGATGAAGGACAATATGTTCTGCTGTCCTGTGAAATATGACTCATTTCTCTAAGACAATCATCTTAGAGAGCAAGCTGTCACTGTGAGAAATGCCTTTTGTGTTAACGTGAGGGATTTCCTACATTGATATCTAAAGTAATTATTTTCCTTATTCTCCAGTATTTTTTTCTTGTTTTTAATATTGCTTTGCCCTGATTTTTTTTTTCTGTATTTTCACAATGATAATTTCACAATTGCAGGAAATTACTGTTCATTCAGACTATAAAATTATAAGAATGTCTTCAGAAGATAAATAAGTCATACCTAAATGTAGAAACAAAGCAGTATCTCCCACTGCGGCTGATTCATACCTCCAGGGTGTAGTGAGCCAAACAAGAAACGAACAAAACGAAAAGAAAAACATCTTCCAGCCAGAGGAAAGGACCATGGTAAAGATGTTGTAGTGTGAAAGATTTGGTCTAAAAATAGCCATGTTAGTTATTACAAAAATAATAATAAAACAAGAGAGAGCTGCAGTAAACCACTGATTGAGGAGGATGGTGTTGCAATAAAAAGGTTGGAGCTGAAAACTGTGGTGTTATGGGGGCAGGAGTTGTGCAGGTAGGAGTTGGTTACTCCATGTGGAATTGGGTAATGTGTGTGTTGCAAGGGGAGTGGGGGGTGAAGAGGTATACCACCACAATGAGGTTATATAGTTGTGGGGGAGAGGGGTTGTAGAGAGGTTGGTTACTGCATGTAGAGTTGGATACTGTGATGATATTCCTGGCGGTTGTAGAGAGGTTGGTTACCGTGGTGTTGCTGGATGGTTGTAGAGGATTTGGTTACCGTGGTGTTGCTGGGTGGTTGTAGAGGATTTGGTTACTGTAGTATTCCTGGTGGCTGTAGAGGAGTTGGTTACCGTGGAGTTGCTGGGTGGTTGTAGAGGAGTTGGTTACCGTGGTGTTGCTGGGTGGTTGTAGAGGATTTGGTTACCATGGTGTAGCTTGGTGGTTGTAGAGGATTTGGTTACTGTAGTATTCCTGGTGGCTGTAGAGGAGTTGGTTACCGTGGTGTTGCTGGGTGGCTGTAGAGGAGTTGGTTACCGTGGTGTTGCTGGGTGGTTGTAGAGGAGTTGGTTACCGTGGTGTTGTGGGGGGAAGGGGGAGGCAGAGGGGACCATCTTGGCCTCATTTGTGAAGCAAGCAGCAGGTCTAGGCCCCGGCATGAGGGATGGGAGCTCTGCTCGTCAGTGGGGCAGAGCACCAGCTGTGCCTGTGGCCCAGGAGGGAGTGGGGCGACGCGGGGGGGGGGAAACGTGGGGAGGGGTGAGGTGGGTTTTGCCAGCCCGGAGGCGGGGTAGGCGCCCTGGCAGAGCGGTGGAAGGACTCGGTGCGGGCAGCTGCTGCCATTCTACCCCTGCTGGCGTGGGGAGCCATCGGCATGACCTCAGCGGCGTTTCGGGCGCTCTGATTACGCTCTCCGCATGGGCCCGGTCGCTCTCCCTGCCAGGGTCGCGGGTGACTGATTGATAAATGTCGGGGAGCGGGTCCAGGGGGGCGCCTTCGGGGGCCTGTCCCAGTCGCGCGGAACACGAGGAAATCAGACATCAGGCGGCGTCGTTGGAGGCCGCAGTTTTCCACGTCACTGCATACAGATGCCGCGCCATCTGTAAGAGGCCTCCGTCAGCGCTGTCTTCCTCCCGACGGAAGACCACGCTTCATCTCTGCTCGTTTATCTGCTGTAGAAAGAAAAAAGACACTACGCGGGGCGTTACGACACAACGGCGCGTGCCCAACAACTCCCTTTGCCACATCTCCTCTGTTTCCAACTTAACAACAAACTAATGGATATGGATTTGCTGTAATAATATTAATAATTACTTTAATTAGTGGTAGTAGAAGTGGTATTTATTTGCTTTCACATCCTTGTCCAGGCACACAGGCTGAAGCTGTTCAGGTTAAGTGCCTCATTGCAGGCTCTGACTGCAGAGCCTCATGGGAGATGTCAACACACAACCCTCAGGTTACCTAGGCAGTACTTCCTCCTCTACACCACACTGCTCTGGTGGAGACTCCGGAAACAACACACGCATTTCAGTGCATTGAAACCACATGCACGTGCATGTGCGTGTGTTTCCGAGGGTCATCACACAAGCAAGACTTATAACACAGCCATCGCTAATATCTTATGTGCTTGGAATTGGTATCAAAGTTCAAATTGAGAAAAGCGAAGAGCAAGCTGTCTGTGATGAGAAGGTGGAATAAAACAAAACAAAAACAAAACAGCTAAATAATCATCATTGACTGATTTTTCTATTACGACAATAGGGGCACAACAAGACTTTAAGATCGATTTAGGGACAGCAATAGCCGAACTGAGGCATTTTGTCTGCTCTTGAAGATTATAACACCCTCTAGGTCTGATAATTTCCAAAAAGGGCAATATTTTTATTTAATATGTTTGTTGTTGAAATGAGATGCAAGTTAAATGAATGCTAAGACTGAACACAGACATTTGAGAGGTGTAACACTTCCACAATTTATTTGGAGGCAAGAAAAAAAAATCTCTTCTAGTGATAATTATCAGCGTTACATTGTATGCTTTCTGTCTGCTCCTGCTTCTGCAGCTCTTTTTCCTGGGACAGGTGTAATATTGAACTGTCATTATTGTGGTGTTTTTCAATTCGACATGGCACACAATTTCCAGCTCAAATTACAGCCTTTTTTATTTTCGCGCCGCATTATTTTTTTATTTTGTGCCACCTTATTTTGACACGTTTATTTTGTACAACGTGATTCTTTTCTCTTAAGAACCATGCATGTGTCATCTTCATAGATCTCTCTGAGGTTTGTGAAGATCCAGGCGGGTGAGCTGTTCTTTTCTCTGCATATCGACATCCTCTTTCTCTAGGTGATATGTAAACTTCAGTGAACTCCAGAATTCATATTGAAGTTACATTTCTCCCCTCTGGGTGAATTTAAAGACTAGGACACAGTAAAAACAAAATAAACGAGCATGCAAACTTTGGCTATGGGTGCAAACATTAATCTTTTTTGTAGAGATGAATGTCATTTTGAAATGTTTTTTTTTCTCTGTCAGTGCAACCTCTCTGACAAAGTGAAAACTCGAGGATTTTTTTTTTCCCAAATACAAGTAAAAGGTCCCTCAAGGGTATGTTTTAGTACTTCTCAAACATGATTTAAGAGCAAACTACTCAAACACAAGCGACAATCACCACCAGTGGAACGTCCAGGATTATATATATTTGTAATTTTTAGAAATAATGCAGTTTGAGAATGCACAGAACACAAATTTTCATCGGCCTTTGATTATATGTGTACGAGCCTTATTTCATTAACAAGGGAATCATCATTAAGCCATTCAGACAAGCTGTCCATGTTAATATGCCTTGATGAGGAAAGAACATTAAAAAAAAAAAGTTCTGGTACGTGTTACAGAAATACAAAACCCAGTTTCTGAATGTGCCTTGTGGGAAATTTCCTCATCCCTTACACCAGGGGCTGGCAAATATATTAAGTCTTGAGCCAAAATCTGTATGAGCAGATGGTGGGCAGGCCAAGCATAATTACAACAATTTGTATACAAATTGACCAAAATAGCCTACATAGCTCATCTGACAAGGATAGTTCATTAATGACAATTACATTATTATTTTCTTACTTTAGTTAGAGTGAATGAATTCGACACTACTTCCCTGTGCTGGTGGGAAACACTATAACTTTGCTACAGGTTATTTTATGCTTTCTACATAGCTTGTCCTGTAGTAGCTAGCCAAAAAAGATGTGCTTGAGCAAGAGAAAATGTTGCCTTCACAAAGTCTAAAACTAAGGGTCGATGGTGGAAGAAGAAACATATGGGTTCATCCTACTTCCATGCGCTAATGCCAGACCCTTTTGCCTCATGTGCACTGAAACAGTTTCCATAACTACAGAATGTAATCCAAGACAGTATTTCAAAGCAAAGCACAATGCAAGAAAAAAAATGCTGGCTACAATACTCGCAAGCAGCAAACCCCTTGCCTGTAACACCAGCTAACACAAGAAGGCAATGACAGCATCAGTAAATGTTTCCTGGCTTCTTATGCATGGCATAAGAACATGCGTTTACCATCAGTGACATCTTTTAGCTGTGCCTGATAAATTTTGGAGGAGCTCAGCAGGCTGAAAATAAGACAATAGCAAGACAATTTGGATGATGTTCAACATCCTGTTCTTGATGGATCAACCGTGCCAAACATATGTCGTAGTCTATTGACTAACTAACTGACAACAGTAATGTCCCCACTGTGTGTTTGTGTCAGTTATGTTGATGGCAAGGACTTTAAAGTTGAGTTAGTTGAAACCACTGGAAGGTCAGGCTACAGGCAACATAGACTTGTAGAGGCCGGTAGCTGTCTTTGCACAGCATAGTTTGTGGTTTTAGGGTAGGGGCTCCCTCAGTAACACAGAGAGGGGGAATCCAATTGTGGAAACCACAGATGGGTTGCAAAGAAACTTTTACTGGAGTCTTAAAAAATAAAAACCAAGTTTTGTGCACAGAAGCATGCACATAGTAGAGCAGCCCAAGACTGAGTTAGGAACCAGGGAACAAGCAGGGTTTATATAGGACTCATAACACATGATCAGACTAACTGCACACAGGTGAGCTCAATTAATTAGAAATAGACAAGGCGCAAACAGGAAGATAGGACCTCTGGTGGCAGTCCCAGGAAGGAGCAGGCAACAAAAAAAAAAAAACCGTCTCAGAAGTCCTGACACCCTCAATGCTCAGCACACATAAGGGCCTGGTCAGCAGATTAGAGGTGATCCCTCCCCAAATTGCTGCCCTACCTTTGATTTTATTTTTATTAACCTTTATTTAAACAGGAAGTCTCCTGAGGTTCGGAGACTCTATTTCAAGAGTGACCTGACCAGAAAGTCAGCAAAGAAACTGCAACTACATGGAGATATGAAAAATTTCATGGACAAAATTTTGAAAATGACTAACTTTGTCCGAGGGATATCAAGCACCCAACACCTCTTTTCGTACAGGTTGTGTCCAGGAGCATCTGGTACCTGCAAGGAGACACAAACCATTGTGAACCTGACTGAAGGGCTTGATGCCTTTGGAGAGCAAGTCGACATGTTCCTTTCAGACACGTCATCCAGAGGGCTACTGGTCTTCAGCAGACTGATAAAATCACCTGCGGGAAGGATGCACCTGCACTGTCACAGAGCACATAAGAAACATCCACTTCTCCTCCAGATGAAGACTTACATTTGCCCACAATCCACACTCAATCAGCCCAGGTGGAGGACTGCTTTCATTGGACGAGTCAGCTAATTGGCTGGAACAGATTAAGTTCCAAGTATCCCTTCAGATCGGCACAGCTTTCAAAAGTGCCAAATGTACAAGCTTTTTCTGAGTGTCATTCTCTGAAGAAAACTGCTCTATTGTCACCAATAGTGGTTTGGGTCCACCTCTGCATGTGAAATGTCCATTGCCTCAATGAATTTCATCAAGACATGTGAACAGAACAGCAGGACTGCCTGCACATTTTTCTGACATCTGTTAGATCTGTCATCCCTGATTGTGCCGGAAGAAAAACATAACTTTTCACATTGAGTGACACAAGTAAGTTTATTTCTCCAATTGAAACATTGTGTATCATCGGTGCGTCAACCAGCAGGGTTATTTGATGCTGTTCATATACATATATGCGGGTTTGTTTTCTCATTACAGTTCCTGGAGATAGACAGCAAAGCCGTGATATGCAGACACCAAAGAATCTCATATTTTGCTCGGTTGTGAAGTCCCAGCACAGATCAGATAATATTAGTTATGGACTTGAAATTTTGCAATTCTCTAATCCGTCAAAACCTGTCACACACTTACAGGGGAAACTGAAATAAATTGCTTGACTGATTTTTTTTTTTTCCCTGCCTGATCCACTGAAGCTATTAGAATAGATTTCTAAAGACATGCTGCTTCCAATCCTTTACATAAGTCTTTTTAAAATATAAAACTATATAAAGATTAAAACGCAGAGATGCACAGAGTATGCTAAAGCATTGCGTACTATATTTATGAGATGGGCAATGTATAAAAATGGTTTGATATGAACACACCCCACACCAATGGCTGGTAGGGGATCCTTTTATAAATGTATTACTCAAGTGTAAAATCTTACAGAGAATAACATATCCCTGACATAACTTGTGGACATCTCAAATTATTGTTTATCTAGCAATCTAGCTAGCTAAATCACAGTGAAAGGCTCCATCTTTTCATGGTAGACCTAACTGATATATATATATATATATATATATATATATATATATATATATATATATATATATATATATATATATATATATAGCTATACAGCTATCTCAGGCCAACTGGTGGTAGTAATATATTTATATGACCATCAGTGTTACAATACAGTCCTCCTCTCTCATAAGTGTTACAACGCATTTTTACATACGTGCATAATGTATATATATATAAAATGTATATGTATGCATGTATAATAATGTATGTATCAATGTTTCAGCTTTCTACTCGTAGGATGCCCTACCACATTCATTCTTCACATCCTCATTGTTTCAATACAATTTTACTTTCACATAATTGTTATATAGAAAATGAGCAGGAAGGATGTGTTACTAGTAACATACTATACTATACTATACTATACTATAATAATATTTCAGATAACAGATGCTCATACATTCATTTGGGAAACATCCCAAGGACATCAACACTTAACTATTTACATATTTGTCAATAAAATCACTCATAAGAAGCCAGCTAAAATGATATGATTGGCCTTATTGCAGTGTTATTTTGTGTTAGTGTTGCATTTGTGTTAGTTCTTCCTGCGCTGTGCACACTCCAGTGCTGTTGAGACTGCAGGTGAGTGTTGAGGGTAATTGGCCATCCGTAATCACTGTACAGAGTCCAATAACAAGATGTTACGTCCAAAGCCCTGCGATGCCTAAATCACAGCACACTTTCACAGGTTACAAGCGAGCTTGATCTGTTCATTTACAGGGCAAAAGTTCACTGCATGAATGCAATCATGAATTTGCATTTTGTGTTCTGTCAAGACATTGAGAGATTAACCATCTGCAGACAACAAAGGGCATAATATACATTTCACTGACTTTTTTTGTGAAGGCACCAATTTACTCACCGGTTAAACATGGAAACTCATTCTGTAATATAAGTGGCTGTTGGTTTTAAGATGCTTATCGTTTGCAAAAAGCACTGATCTTGACTAGTTCAGGATAGGCTGATAATAGTCAAAGATTAAAACATAAATGCATCCACTCCTTATACAACATCACCACACATGTAGAGCACATACCCTAAATTGTTTCCTGTAAAAAAAATTGGCTTCTCACAAGCATGAAGCAAAAAATATCTTAAAGAGACAGTGGTGGTAGTCGACCATAGGGAACATTCCCTGACAAGTGCTTTTCAAATGGGGGGGGTTCCTCATTTCTATAAGCAGGGGCCCCCAAGCCTTCCCAACCCCCCATCCTTACAGAGGCATAGCCTTGTACCTATGTAATCACATACACATTACAAACTGTGGAAGTATCATTTAACAATACATTTTGACACACTATTTATTTATGGGTGGAACTTATGTAACATTCCTATTACACCTATACAGGTGTAAAGCTAGAGGAAAGTAAAGTTTGATCAAGCATTATGTTATTGTTTGGAATGTTATTAAATTATGACATGAATCTTTCAGGAAACAGAAGGGAAATGTCAGATTCACAAACATTAAGCACACACGAAATGTCATCTCGCTTTCTCTCTCTCTGATAATGAGGCATGAAAGTCTATGATCTTTTCACTGTACTGTTCATGCTGTACCTTATCCAGGACAGCTTGCATTCGACACATCATCCACATACAGAGCTGGATAATTGCCCAAGCAATTCAGGGTAAGTGAAGGGTGAAAAAAACAATGTCCTTTGAAGGTCAAAGCAGGGGATAAAACCTGCCACCTTATGCTTACAGTGCCTCCTCCTTTACCGTCACGCACCACTGCTGCTCTCATAAGCACAAAGCACTGCAATGAGTGGTGGAGAATGGCAGTGCGAGTGTATCAGCATAGGGTGTGACACCCGTGATGAGTGAGAGGGCCTCACCTGTACACAGGTGAGCTCTCTGACCTGTGTTTGCGCTGGCACAGCGTCTGTCCTGTAGGCCTGCTCCCTAATCTCCTCAGCTTTGAAGGAGGAGAGGCCATATTGAACGGCACCTTCAGAGTCTGTCTCCGTTGTACAGCAAGAGTGGGGACCCCCAAAAAAAAAAAAAAAAAAAAAAAACTATAATTATCTCTCTGTTTCTGAGTTCCAGGGCTTCTCTGTATCTTTGAGTTTGTGTGTTTCTCTGCTTCTCCAAGTTCCAGTAGTTCCCTTTTCTTGTCTCAGTGCCTGTCTTGGTGTCTGAGTTTCAGTGTTCATCTCTTTCTCTTGATTCCAGTGCTTGTCTCTGTCTCTGGGTTTCAGTGTATTTATGAGTGTCTCACTTTCAGTGTTCTTCAGTGTTCCTGGGCTCCAGTGTCTCACTCTCTTGATTGTAGAATAACTGTAGATTCCCAGGAACAAGTATCTGTTTTTCCATGGAACTACAAACCAAAGAGCCAGTAGTGATCAGTTTCATGTTTCAGCTGCATTCACTACTAGCTCTTCCCACCCCCTGCCAGGACAGAAAGAAAGGTTTCATATTCCTTTAAGAAAGTGGCAGATATTCTAGCAGTTGACAGCAAAAAGTAAATTCCAGAAAAAAAAAAAAAAAAAAAGTTTGCTCTTAGGTTTATAGTACTCTGCATTGTTTATTATTAATCTGTCCTGAGATTAGCTAGATGAAATATATGTTGGAAATAGCCCTTGGCAACAGAGTTTGCCATAGCTATTACTCAGTATAGACTACCCTCTGTCTATCCCCAACAGCTTTTTTATGATTCTGGCAAGCTATGAGCAGCACATATTTAAGCTGGGTAATCAGATGATCAATCAAACGTACTCCATACAGTAATCCCTTAAAGTCACTGCAAAAAAAAAAAAAAAAAAAAAAATTACTACTACTACTACTACTACTACTACTACTAATAATAATAATAATAATAAACAGCTCTATGCCTTTCTGATTCCTCCCTCAGTCATGTGCGAGCTCCCAGGCCTCACTCTGTCCTGATTGGTCACTCTGTCCTGATCCTGCAGTGGCAGCTCTGTGATTGGCTTTGCTTCTTTTCATGAGGCACCAGCTTCATTACAGGGCTGAATCAGGGCACCTCCTCTGCACGAGGCTCTCGCTTAACCTGACCAATAGGGCAGGGTAAAAGCACCCTCAACCAGAACTCCCTCTGCTTCCAGTTTGGACAGTTGAGGAGTCCTTAGCAGGTCTCTTTATCTGAGAAATTCTCTGTTTCTGTGTCTCAGTAGTTCTTGTGGACCTGTTAACATTGCATTACTAATGAATTGTGGTCACTTATTGTCTTGCTGACTGCAGCTGTTTGTTAAATGGGCTTAAACAGTGTTGTGCTCACACTCACTGGTCTGGGAGTGTTGTGAGCCAGGTCTGACACTGTTGCTCATTTAAACTGGAAGTCACTCTGGATAAAAGCGTCTGCTAAATGCATGTAATGTATGCAAGGTAAGTGGTCACAGGTATGAAAGCACTACAACAGCTGCACAGCAGAGTACAGGGTGCTCAGAAGGGCTCAACCAGGCTGTGTGATGATGATGAAGATGATGATGGTAATTGTCATACACTACGAGGTCACAGCGCAACAGTGGAAACACTGTTTGTGTGGATGTGTGTGCGTGCATTCAAAGAATCCTGACTAGTGCAGATAAAATGATCTGGACGGCAATTATAACATTTTTGTTTGTTTGCTGGTTTACACAATAACTTTTTGGGAAAGAGCACTACTTCCATAGCTATGCAAAAAGGAAAGAAAAAAAAAACAGATATAAAGGATGCCAAAATGAGGACGAACCAAAAATAAAATGGAGTCAAACAATAATTGCCCACATCTAAGAAAGGCTGTTTGTGAATATATGCTGATTCACTGTAATAGGATACACACCAAGCAGTTTTTACAGTCATTAACACGTTTTGCGGGATAAAACAGTGTCATGACACACATAAATCAAACGTATGGGAGCAGCCTGCTGGAGGAGAGAGGGGCTGAAAATAGCATCTAAACCTGAGGGAACGCCCTTCTCTCTCACCATGCAGATTTGCACTTGGAAAAAATCAAAAACACTCATTCATTGGCCACGCTAAGGAGACCTGTCTTTTGGTCTTTCTGGAAATAACACGAGGTTACCCCGTGGCGAGAGTAATTGCCTGCCACTGAGGTCATCCTTTGATTTGGCAGCCGTTTGCTTATCTGTTCTTCAGGTTCGCAGCAATTTCCAGCTTGGTAGCACTAAAAAAATATATATATATATCTCCATGGTTACGCTTTTTTGAAAATGAACATGAGAAGGTTGCCATGTTAAATTAGATTAAACACTGTAAATGGATTTGATAACCGCGGCTCAGAAAGAAACGGCGAGCCGGCCTTCCACTAGAGGCCACCTCTTTGATCATGCTGCCATTTTGCACTAGGTATGAGAAACAGAGGTAATTTGCTGCAGATTGGTGCATGTACGTGTGTGCATGAGTGTGTGTGTGTGTGTGTGTGTGTGTATGCGTGCGTGTGTGCGCGTGTGCCTGTGTGTGCATGCGTGTGTGTGTATATGTATGTGTGTGCGTGCGTGCGTGCGTGCGTGCGTGTGTGTGTGCGCGTGTGCGTGTGTGTGTGTGTGTGTGCACGGAGTAAAAGCTCTCTCATCAGGCTCTTGTGGAGGCACAGGTGCTCTCTTTGACAGCAGGCAGAATGCTTTACAAACAAATTATTTTCTAAAAACATCCCATTTAGATCACTAGAGAGAGACGTACTGATATGTATCGCTGGAGATCAAAGTGAGACTCAAGGTTCTTGCATCGCATTATATCTTCAAGTGCGACGAACTCGCTTTCATGTGTTTTTGAAAAATTACTGAACAAACATGGAGTCGTCCAGAGGCATTGTCTGAGGCTCAAATGAATCAGTGGGAGTCCTTGTGGTGATTGACTGTGAAGTATTTATTTAAAAAGCAAAATACATAAATAAATACAATAAATATATGAGACACACGAGGATAGTTGATAGGGAATTTTGTATAAAAGGTCAGGACAGAGATCGGTGCTGATGTTGGGAACATTCCAGAATGTAGCTCCATGGGAACAAGAACACAGTCTGAATGTGGGAAGTAACACTGTTCAGGGTGCAAACAGTGATTGGGGAGAAATGTGACTATGTATGAGCATCTGTCTTTACTGTCTGCTTGTACATGTGAGCTATTGTTTGAACTAGATGCTTTTTATACTGATATTGATGTTTTCCACACACAGTACATTTACTATTTTAAGTACCATAGGGAATGCCGTCTTCTTTCCAAAACATTCCTTTAGTTTGCATTTTAGCTTGTTAGCTTAGAGGCAGCCAGGACACTCAAGCAAGTGACAGAGTCTGATGTGGAGCATATTTGTGGGATTTTAAATAAACAATGCACACAGTCACAGACATATACACATGCAAGCAAACACACATATGCACACACATACATGTGTACAAACACACATACATGTATCTATTCACAAATGCAAAAACTGTCACCTTTGAATGTGCAAACACACACGTGTGTACAAACATAAGCGTACATGTACAAATACACACACACAATGTTCTCAATACACTGGGTTTCAAGATTGCCTTGTCACAGAATTCTGCTTGTTCTTAAATTGGCTGTTCCTGTAAATACAAAAATAATGTTTATTTTCTTCTGAATTTGCACTTTAAGTACGGATGTGTGAAGATGAGAGAATGTTGTAAACACTGACCTGACAGGTTCACCCTACAATCACTTAAAATCATTTCAGTCTTGTTCTTCTCCAAAACCTCTGCATGTATTGTACTCTGTGATAGGATTAATGCTTATTTAAATAATCTCAAATAATTTAATGAGCTTGCTCATTTTCTTCTCTTTTCTTTTTGAAAAGAACAAAATTACACATTGCATATTCTTGCCCTTGGGTCTGCAGAATGGAACCCATAAAAGATGCTTAATGTCAAATTTCACACAACAGTGAGCCTTTCTTCCAGCCGCATCATGAATCATGTATAACCAATGCATCGCCTAACTTTTCCACATGTTGGACGTGCTTTTCCCTTTGGCAAATTTCATGGCCACCCCACCAATCACCTTATCATGTTTCTCCCAAAAATTGTCATAAATTCATTAAGATATTTGATGGTTGGATGTACCAGACAGGTCTATGTCAGTATTCTTTTTTATTGTTATTATATGAGTCTGTAAGAGATATATATCTGGACAAAATACCTCAGTTGTTGCCAAAATAAAATTTCACATGCACACAAAAAGGACAGAGCAGTTGGATAGAGGTGACTTTGGGGATGTTCGGCTGAATAATTGAGATTTCCTGAAAGATTAACATGTAAATGCACTGCAGTATGATTATGAATGATTCAAATTTACAAACAAAGCCATTGGCTCTGTCACCAAATGAGCAGAATATAAAAGCTAAACCCTTTAAGGAATGTATTCAAACCTCATACATCAACATGCAAAAATGTAATTTTTTAACTCACTTTTAAATGGTGATTTATTAAAAAATGTAATATGCATATTCAGTGCATAATGACAACAGATGCAATCTGTAAAATGACCCAAGATGACAGTTCTTTAATGTACACCAGAAGTTGTAACTTATGAAGTGCAGTCATGTTTGCAGAAGTCTACAGTTCTTTTGCATGGCTGGCACACTAATTCCCCAGAGCTTTCGCCGTTTACTTACTGGAAAGAAAAAAAAAAAAAACATCCTTTGGCTTTGCAGTTCAATCGCAAAATAACTATAATGTGTAGAGCATAGTTCATGGATGCTAATTGTTTGTGACAGATAAACGGCTGTAGCAAGATTTCGAATGCCTTAGAAACAAGTTATACAAATATGCGGGACCATTTGGGGCTCTGCATTTCCATTATAATACAAGACCAGGATACAAATACTTTCAGTCTAAAGTGCTTCAATTTTTCAGTTGCTGACAGACTTTCTTTTTCGGGTCTGCAAAAGCACTTAGATCATCATTAGAACACAATTCACCAAATCCTTACTCTAATGGCTGCACAGAGCTCTACCAGTGAAGCCGTTTCGGTTCTGTTCTCTCTAAGAAGCTGGAACACATGACTACGTGAATGCATCTCGTTTTTTGGTGGCACTGTCACTACATGGACGACTCAAAGTTGGGCGTCAAGGAAGCAGAGAAACAGCGTGGCTGAACGGGGTAATGTTTATCAGGTGAAATGAAAATGCAGTCTCTCCCATGTTCCAGCTCTATCTGTTGGGAAAAGCTGAAGAGTTTGGAGGGGCAAGTCAGGGACTGGAACAAACAGTCCTGCATACAGCTCAGACACGCGATGACGTGGTCACCCTGGAGACCAGTAATCAGGAGGCCTTCATGCTTTGTTTTCCTACCTGGTTCAGCTAAGGTAGCACTCCTCCGCTCATGGGCACTGTGCAAGTACCTCCAGGGGTACTTCAAAGTGTCCTTTTCCAGGGGGTAAATAATTTTAGCCAATAATGAACCCAAAGGGGCCAGCATTCTAGCAAAACACTGGATGTAAACTTTTGGGCTAAAAATATTTATGTTAAGTTATAAGTCCTAAGTCTGAACACCTTTGGTCTAAGCAGTTGTGACCACTTCTAAAGTTGCTCAGTTTGAAATGATGAAACTTTTTTCTTGTAACATACACAGTGCTACATGCCTCACTGTAAAATCTTCTGTGATTGAGAGCAAGCAAAGTTTATGTATGAAATCATGCTTTCTTCTTTTACTTCAGCAGAAGTGCAAGGCAGTCAGATAAGTGCTGTTCACTTTTAAAATATAAATTGCTCTGCAGCTGTGAATGATGAAGATGCTTGCTTGAGACTCTTCGCCCACTTGTCTGTCAGAAAATTTCAATTTCAATTTTCAAATAAACCAAAGTTGAAATATCTTCTGACTTCAGCTGCCAAATGCATTTGAAATGCTGGTTACTTAAAACAATTTCTGTCAATTCTGTTTATTTTGGAAAACAAAAAAATCTTACAAACTGTCAATTGTACAATTTTACAAGGTACAGCACCTGGTATATTTGAATTGCTTTTTTTGAAGTCTGAAGGGAACTCATCTGGTCCAGGCAGCTTGTATATAATATGCCTGCTCTCACACACCATGCAATCTATTCAAGGAGCTCCAAACCCTTCCTCACTTTGGTCCTCTGCCTTCCAGTGCATTTAGTCCTTGTAAGGTTGCATCTCTGTGCTCAGATGGCTTTAGGGTACTGAGAAGTGGGAAACTAAAGGGATGGTGTTCCTGAAGCTTGAGTAGATGGTTAATTAGCAGTAGAAAGAGGGCGGCTGTGGAGTATAGTGGCAGGAATCATAACTGAGAGGTTGCTGGTTTGATTCCCCTTTGACGCAGTGCTGCTGTACCCTTGGGCAAGGTACTTAACGCAGAGATGGCTCAGTAAATATCCAGCTGTATGGATAGTCAACGTGTAAAAAACTGTAACCTACATAAGTCGCTCTGCATAAGAGCATCTGCTAAATGACAATAATGTCATGTAAACTGGAGGCGGTGACATCTTGGCTGTGTGTCCGAGCTGGTGAGAGACAGCAGAGTAAGAGGTGGAGCAGTTGCCCGGGGTGACTGTCTCTGCCCTCCTAGGCCAGGCTGTCAGGTTATTTTGAGGTCTCCTTCTGGTCAGCTGCGCTCCGGCCGGGACGGACGACACACAGACGCAGCAAGGTGAGCTCCTGCACTCCACCTGACAATGAGTTCACAGGTCTGCTCTGCTCTGAGAGTACTGCATGGCATGAGAAAATGCATAGCCTTCGCTCTCAGTTGTTTAGTGTTTTCATGGCAGAGCTGTGAAATCAGGACAGGGGAAGTGTTGGGTATCAAACACATGGCAGGTCACTCCGAGTCCAGTGCTGACTGCCTTCACATGTCTTCCTTTTCATCAGATTACAGCTCAGCAGTTAGAGGTGTCACTACCCTCACAAAGAATTCTCCTACAGCCATGTTTTATTTAAATATATAATACGACACTGCCTGACTCATTTCTCCATTTATGTGCCATTTGCCTGACCTTTCTTATACATTTGCCACCCCCATTCACTCTACATTACTTCTTAGAAAATCGCGCTGTGCAATAGATCGTATTCAACACGCAAAACACTTGATCTTTTATTATTTCTCCTCAACATCCTACTTAATGTCAGTTTCTGATCATCACAGATAACTGACAAGCCTAACTGCATCGTGGTTAATAATAATAAAAAGGAAAAGCATAACGCAGCATTACCCGATTTTGAACTCAGACTGCTAATTCGGATGTAAACCAGCACACCAGATGCACGCAAATTGTCCCAGGAAGGGCTGTGTCCCGCGGAGGAGAGTGTTTATATTCCAAACAGATGGCACGTGGGACGTTAGCTCTCCTGTCCAGCTCGTCCCTCTCCTGGAAGCCTCATACCATCAGAAGGACATTTAGTGTACGTACCGGCTCTGCAAATCCTCATTCCGGTCTCCTGCGGGTAAAACCACCGTGCTACAAGCGGAAATTAAGGTCTGGATATACGACCGTGTTTTAGAGGGAGGGTAGGGATTCTGGCTCGCTGAGTGCTATGTGGACTATAGATTTGTTTATTTTTTCCAACAGTGCAGTGCTTTGTTGGAGCCCTGCCTTTTTCAGGCCTCTTTATCGGCTTTAGGGTAATGTTTGCTGCAGGCAATTGAGATTGTTATGCATGATGCAGCAGTGTTTGTGTGTGTGTGATTTTGTGTGTTTGTGTGTGCTTGTGTGTGTCCATGTGTGTGCACGTGCATGTGTGTGTGTGTATGTGTATGTGTGATCGTGTGTATTTCTGTGTTTGTGCGTGTGTGTGTGTGTGTGCGTGCGTGTGTGTGTGTACGTGCATGTGTGTCTGTGTGTGAGTGTTGGCTGTAAGCCTTACCTTACCACTATATGAGATGAGTTTGGCCCTGTTTCTCTTCATTGACCTAAGCTGAAAATCCATGACTGACAATGTCAAAACCGAGACACCTATGAGAAAGACATTTTAAAGTGACATTGATTGAAACGTACAATGACTGGACCATATATTTAAAATTGACATCCCTTTTGAACAGTGTGGAATGTTTACTGGCAATGGCCACTGCCACCTGTGCTAATGGGTGCAAGCTATCTACATGTTGACTGATGATTTCACAAATTGCAGCTGTTTTCATAAAATGAAAAGGGTTACTGTGAGAATGGCTGTATGACATAAGGTTAGGTTTTTGGTGTGGATCGTTGTTTGGCACCATGTAAAAAATATGATGTAATATTTGGCTTGATTCTAAGTCACTGTGTTGTTGATCATTCTATACTTTAGTTGCTCGTGTTTGTTTCTCTGTTATGGTATGCTCTAATGTGGTCTCCCACATTGACATTTTAAGTCAATCACTACAAGAGGACAAAATGTTCCTCTTATTCTTATTTTAGTAGATTTGTATAATAATACAAAGAATAATGAAAATATAAGTAACTTCCCCCTCATGGACAGACCTCACCACAGACAGCATATTTTGTGCCACACTGTCTCCATTCTGTCCATAGAATGCACAGGATGCAAACACACGGAACCGACATTCCAGAACCAAACTAAAACTCAAAACACAAACACACGGAACCGACATTCCAGAACCAAACTAAAACTCAAAACACAAAATCACATGACCAAATTCATGGACTGCATAATCACAGAGCCGAACTCATACTCAAAGTAATTTCACAGAACTCAAAATCACACTTACATACTCAAAATTCCAGAACCACACCCATACAGCGCCATATCAAGGAACAGGGCTTTGACCAGGCCAGTGTTTGAGTGAGGTCCAAGCACACTGCAGTGTCTGTGGTATGAAGAAATTAGGGGTACATCTTGTGCCCCCCTTTCAGAGACAGACCATAAAAAAGACCATTACTATGAGTATTTTCTGCAAGGCTAAGGAGCAATGGGTGTGGCTCTGCTGGGACTCAAACTGGCCTCATCCAGGCTTGGGTTCAAGGCAGGCAAACTGTAAAGCAACTAAAGAAACTGAGCTTCATCGCTGCCTGAACACATGAATTCAAAATTCCCAGGGTGTACCCAATCAAAACGTAATAAATAATAAATGTCCTTTTTAATATTACAAGGCATTAAATGAGATACCCTTGATCACAAATTTACAGAAGAACATAGTGGTATCAGTGAATATTTAAGTGCAATTACAGATTACAGTGATTTTTTTTTTCTGTTAAGAAAAAAAAGTTTTAATTACAGGTGCACTAAGAAGCAGCCATTGCACTACTCTGTTATTAATGAACTGTCCACTGCCTCGCACATTCACTGACCCTCACTGAAACACACACACACACACACACACACACACACACACACACACACACAAAAACAGAAAAGTGCTTAATGTAAGCAGAAGCTGCTGTAAAATCATATGATGGTGAATTTAAATACAAAACTGAGAAAAAACACAGAGTTGCTGCTAACCATGTAAATGTAGTACTTATGAAACTGCAAAAATATCCATCAAATTCTGTTGTATTTAAATGTGCAATACATTACAATTTGCACCGCCAGACTCTTGAACACCCTTCTCCTGTAGTCTCAGTGGGAGGCCCATGGGCTCCTGGCCATCAGTCTAACAAATTTATTGCACAGGAATAACTGCAGGTGAGGCTGCTTCACCTGCCCATGCAGGTGGTAGTCATTGGCTTTAAAGCCATTCAGAACGTGATTCAGGAAAGATCACAGGTATCCCTCACAGCAAGGTCATAATAATCAATCCAATTATATTGTATAAGGCTCACAGATCTCTTTGTGTGGAACAGAAGGGAGAGGTGAGTGTATCACACGCAGTCGATAGGGACTGATGACTAGGAATTATGGGGATAGCAGGGGGGGCAGGTTGGAATAAGTGGCCCTCAGGTTGGTTTGCTCTTTTGTAAATGTCTACTTTTCTATACAGCACTCGGCACAAAGCCGGTTTAATGCAGCCACCCTCTTAGCTTTAGTTAGGATTCTAGCTTCAGTGGTGTACACGGAGAGGCAGTTAAGATGCACTTTGGAATGCCTGATTATAAAGCGTTCAAACATCATGCAGGAATCCATTTTCATGCACCGCACAGGACCGTTTTCACGAGCGCTAGTCCCCGGGGCACAGCGCGCGTGCTGGTTCCGTTCCAGCCGAGCTCTCTGATTGGTCTGAATGAGCCGTTAGTTTAACACCGATCTGAGTTTGACTTCACATGGCTGCTAGTCGCTGCTAGTCTTTTGTGCGAGAAATGTACTGTGCATGTGGGGTGTTGGTGAAAGATTCAACAAAGTCAGATTTTCTCCTCAGGTCATATTCAACCTTAAACAATTTAACAATACCAATGAGCATCTGATTTAACTGATTAAAATTAATTTGTAGTTCAATTAAATGCTATAGGGTACAATCATTACATAAGCAATTAAACTTAATTGATAAAGCTGTCACATTTAATGCTTAGTGAGATACTGAGACAAATATAACGGATAAAAGCTTTTCATTTGGTCTCATCTGTTCAGCGCAAACACACCTTTGAGACAAAAAAGTAAGTACAGTTCTATCCAAGGATATAAAGCTAAATAATAAATAATTATAGATAAATAATTCTCAGATGATGTCAAACCTACATCAATATTAAACCAACAGCTCTGTCAAACCAAAGGACATTGAAGTAGTTGATTGAACAAAAACAGTGCACATTGTCCCCCCAAGACCAGATTTAGGAGACTCTTTTTCACAGACAGAATATATTAAAGCTTTACTTGATTCTTGAGTGGAAAAGCAGTTCTTTTTATAGCACAACATCTGTTGAGAATATTTTATGGTCCACAATCATAATAATCATTTTGTCTTTGTTAGACAGCAAAAGTTTGGTATAAAATACCGCTTTATGTCTCTAGGGCAAGTTTCTAGGCCATGTTGGCCATCAGCATCTGGTTACAATGACGTGCCAGTTCCATGACAGGGAAGGTATGTTAGTTCATATTTCAAGATGCATACTAAATGCAATAGAATAATTATTTCACATAATTACCCAGATAAAACTGATAATAAGTGATATGGCTCTAATGCTGTTATATATAGACGTATATTACTTACAGAGGCAGGGGAAAGCTAGCTAATCCAGCATGGTTTGATAACATTTACCTGTATCATTGATACTGTTAAACAGAGCACTCACAGGCAACCAGACAAGTATCACTGAATGTTCAGGCTCCATGTGTGGTTTTCTTTGGCAGAGTCATTTCCTCAGCTGAGTTCATTTCTCCGCAGTGCTCAGTTCTGTGTTTGCATGGGAAGCTGAACAACAGGAGGCCATTCAGTGCCTGGCCCTGGAAGGTGTGTGGTCTGCTCTGGAGCCTCTCGGGGTCCCCATTCATTAGCTTTTCGCAAGTCGTAAAGGCTCTGCTGGCCGGGGCAACGCTGGTGTCCGCTCTTTCAGACAGGATGGCAGCCGCGCTGCCCCGACATCAAAGCGTTCTCACACATCACTCAAGCGGGAGCGGAATGACAACGAGAATGAGTTCAGACAAACTTTACTGAGCCGACGCCAAGAGCCAAGCCCAGAGATCACAGAGATCTGATCCTTGGAGTGGGGGGATAAAGGGGTAGGTGCTCTGGATGAAAACATTTCTCCACCCTTCTTCTGTTTTTTTTTTCTCTCTTTTTGTAATATCCCACTGCTAGCACCAGTGCTTATCTCTCCTGTCTGGGTTTTCTCTTCGTTTTCTTAAAAGTAAGTGGAGCACTACTTCTCAGAGCATTGGAGTTTGGTATAACTATTGTGTGTTTTTTTTTTTTAATTAAGATTACAACTGTGTAGTTTCCCAGCTTTTTAGTGAAGCAAGACAATTGTATACATTCAGGTTTAGCTTGTGTGGCCATCTTATGTGGCCATTAGAACAGTGAATATCATGCACTGCAAATATTCAACTATACAACACTATTCACCATACAATAGTCATTTATTCAGCTCTGGTGAAGATGAATCAGGTTGTATTGGGTTGCACTTCATGCATTTCATAAGGCTTTAATTGTAGGAAACATATTATTATGTTGCACTAATTATTGAGCAGCATTAGTCTTTTAAATGTGATTCATTTAAATGTATTGTTGGAGTTGATTGTTATTTCTAAAATGTCAGAGGACTGAGTAAGATTACTTTCTGTGTGCAGCAGTTTGAATGACAATTGATGTATGTTCATAAAGCAATATAGCATGGTATTAAAATAATTACCTACTGTCAAGGCATGGTATGTCTGAATTGAGATAAGCCATTTACATGGTGGTCTTAAGTGAAATATACATTAAAGCTGCCATCTGAATATTTGCCATCCTACCCCATTTGTGTGTGTAGTAGCTCAGCACATACAAAACAGAAGCCCTGCATTTTCACACGGCTTGAGACTGCGTCACGAGGAGAACAGAGTGGTGTCTGCAGGTGTTCTGATGGAGATGTGCCGAATACCGCGCTACGCAGCGGTGCGTACTCCACCGGTGTGCTGCTGTGGTGCTGGCGGGCCTGTTTTTGGACCGCGTCTTTTCCCGTGGCAGATGTGCAGTGTGCGTTTTCCCTTTCCTTTCTGTGTCTTAGGTTGTGGTTGCGGCTGTGTCGCGTGTTTTGTGCTTCGTCTCTCAGTCCCGGTATTCCAGAATGGCAAAAAGGGTCACGCCACCCCGGGCGTCTGCATTTTAATTGGCCGTCAGGGTAACGTTTGGATCTGAAGAGAGGACCGCTCGGTTGAGCCAGAATCTGAAACGCTTTCCCTCCTCCACGGGGGGGACGAGGAGGTTTGCGAGCTCTCCAAAAATACGCCGTCGAGCGCCACGGCACGGGTATGCTGCTGCCAACGCAACAACACCGAATCAAAACTCAGTGCTACCGCGCGCCGATCTCAAGCTGTGAGCACAAAACGGCTTTACAAGAGAACGGCTAATATGCTAGTTATCGCATCCAAAATGTGTTATCTCTGTAGGTGTAATGAGTCGTATTTTTTTTTCCCCGCAATGGATGCAGGCCTCTACCTAATGTTGTGAGCCATGCGATGCAGTCTCACACTTGCCTGTGTTGGGTTCATTAAATGCGGCTATCACTGCCAGCTGAGCAATGAAGGGTTTTTAGGAGCCTGTCAAAACGTTAACTATCACAGGAGCATCAGTGGAATAAGACGGATTGCCTGACATATTCAGACAGGATATGCCAATCGTATGTGTATGTGTATTTTCTTAAACATACATTCCCCAATTTCACCATTTTGGAGCAACTATTGACTGCGATTATTATCCTAAATAGCATGCCATGATTTTAATTGATTAAGTTCAGTACTGAGGCCAATCACATGATCAAAGGTTTGGATGGACCTCAAACAAAAGTAGCTAAAAAACATAGGAATTTTGTTTTACTTTAGCTGTATTGCTGCAAGGGGAACTGGAATCTGAGGGTTCCTTCAATCTTCAGTATTATCAGCTTGGGACAAATGACTGTGGGCAGAAGGTACTGAATGTACTGTCTGATTTTGTGTCTGATATCGTGTTTTGGAAAGAGGATTGTAAAAGTTTTCCAAAGGACTTCTACACTTCAGATACTTAAATTCACTCTAGTGTAAGTTTTGTTGTTTTCTTTGAATTGGATCATTAACTATCTTTTAAAGATATAAGTCTGTCTTAACAGTCTCTATTCAGTTAGTTCACTCTATTCAGTTTTAGCAGTCACTGTGTGGGACTGCGGATGTCCTCTGCTTAAATAAGGCACAGCCTCTTCTGTTTCACTGCAGCACTAATAGGACTTTAGAGCATCAGTGTGTCTCATTTAAGTGTGCCCTGACCCCTAACTCTGAAACCTTCTACTCAAAAATTTGCAGCACTCTTTTCAGACAGGCTTCTCAAAGGACTACTCTAAATACTGATTTTAAGTGCTGTTCAGTGGCCTTCTGGTTAGTGTGGCCATCCTGACCCGGGGAGGTTGCGGGTTCAATCCCCCACTGAGTCGTACCAAAGACTTTTGAAAATGGTCCCTGCTGCCTCTCAGCTTGGCGCTCAGCATTAAAAGACCTGAATTAGGGGCGAGGACCTTGCGCCAGACTGCCATCCTGCCTACTTCAAGCCATGAAAATGGGAAAAAGCCCGACCTTAGTCACTCAGGCCCAGACATGCTGACTGCTTTGCTCTAAACATTGCTTTCTTCAGCTTTTTTTTTTTGACTGGTAAAGTTTGTACTAACTGTTGTACATGTAGTTGTTAATGTGTAATTAAACAGAAGAAACAGCTGTAGACGTGGTGGGGAACTTGATTGATATTTAGGTACGGTCACCTCAGCATGAGTGTTTTGTCTCTGGTTAGTTTTTGAGACACTCTTCTGTGTTCTGGAACATTCAGCACCCAGCCCCTGAAGGCCTGACACCCAGTTTTCGCTGGAATCAGCCAAAATTCTGAGGCAAATACGCAATTTGATGGAGAAACCGTCTCTGAACTGTATCTTTCACCTCACCAACGACCAGCAAACACAGCCCTGTGTGCAGGTAGCCACGCTGGTCCGGGAGGCGGGGAGACGGCTCTGGTTATTCACGATACAGCACGGATCGGCCGTGATTCTTCCCTCCCGCGCCTGATTGCTTTCCTCTTGGCCATTTGAAAATTCAGCTCTACTTACCGGTTTCACTTATCAAAGCGGAACGCAAAGATTTGAGAGAGGGAGCGACCTTCATAATGCAAGTTTTCAAACTGTTTCTGCACCGCCACATATTTCATTTTCAGAAACGTAATACCGCTTTTGAAATGTCAGACGCGTCCCACTGCCATCTTACCGTACAGTGGATAACATGTTACGTAAAATAGGCTTTTTAAATTGTCTGGAGCCATCAGGACAGAGAGAGAGAAAACTGGGGGTAAACTCCACTTTACTCTAGCTCCCCTCTGTTTTAAAGGTTATAGTCACAGACATTCATTAAGAAATAATTAAAAGTTCCCGAAAATTACATTGTCAAAATCTCTCACAATATAAGCCCAAAACCATTAGAAGTCTTTTCTCTGGCACTAGTTCCAATGTAGGTGATATTCGTACAGAGCAGCTGTTATCAGCATGGTCCATGCCAGCTGGTCTCAATGCTTTCTGAGTGTTTATTTAATAAGACTCTCCCTTCTCCCTCCTGAAACCAAATGCACAGCCATATTGGGAAGGGATCGGGACAGTACAAGATTTTAAATGCTATTACTATAAAAAGGTTGTAAATCCTTCATTATAATGAGCTGTCAGCTCGGGCACCCGCCAGCGCTATAGGAGTTGTCACTTTTTAGTTCATAGGCAGATTCGGAGATGGGAAGCAGTTATGCGGCTTGGAAAATAAGCAGTGCAACATGAGGCAGTCTGCGGAAAATTCCCCCAGAAATCCGAGGGTATTGCAGCCGGCTTGGCTTTGGATGAAAACAGGAAAAAAAGGCAGGGAGAGAGAGAGAGAGAGAGAGAGAGAGAGCGCAGGGTTTAGCCAGGTGAAAAACTTCTATCATTTCTACACAATATTAACTTTTACACAGTTAGACATGCAATTTCAGATTGTCATTTGCATTACTTTAAGCCAGTGACTTCAAACGAGGTTTGAGCAGATTTTGTACGGAACTGAAATTGAGTTGACCCATTCAGAGCGCCAAAGAATGGATATGTAACCTCAAACTCTCAACCTGTCAAGATGAACTAATTAAATACATCTATCTGTGGCCCGTCACAATGTTGTACCTCACACACATATACTTTGATTAAATATGAGAAAATCATATTACAGCATATTTTTTGTAACTTTGCCTCACTGAATAAACACCATAATGAACAGGGAAATGCTGGTATCCGTACAGTTGGATATATACTGGGTCATTGATGCTTTAAATTACAATGTTGTGGGTACAGAGTGTAAAGGATTGCCAACAGAATACTGTAGGTTTAATTCCCTGTGTAGGACATCACCGTAACCTTTATAAGACACCCCGGATTAGGGAGCCTGCCAAGTCAAGAAGAAGAAGAATGGATTGTGCAGCCTATGGGAGGAGCATACAAGTGACACACTGTTAAGCGCTGCTCTTGCCAGTTTAAAATGTCTTAGCTTAGCATTATCACCAGACCCCCACAACCCCCTCCCACCGTCACATCTAACTAACACACTCAGTGTTCCCTCAGCTACTCAACATTCAGGTCATGTGACCTGAGTCATGGTATCCCATTGTTCCTAGCTTGCCTTTTTTTTTTTTCCCCAGGTAAGTCTGTGGCCAGCGTGATTAAAGAGGTGGTTCTCAGTTGGGGGTCTGTGGTTTCAATGCAAGGGGTCAGAGAAAACAGGAAAAAATAATACTCCATCTGAAATCCATGAAAATAATTTTTAATTAATTATCACCAGCAGGATAACATGTTCAGTCACCTAATGATAATCCATCACAATGACTCATGGATTCAGCGCCGTGGCGGATATGTTTTAACTGCACTGAATACCGAAGACAGGTTTAAAAGTAATTAGTTTGGCCTCTGAGTATGGCACAGTCATTTATCTAGCTAGCAACAGTAGCTAGCTGCAGTGCTGCATGACATCACTTCCTTGTGGCATATGGTGGGGGAGGGGTGGTGGGGGGAGTCTAAATACTGTACACCGTTATGCATATTAATCTTAATGCAACAGCTGCATTGCTGCTGAAGAACAAAATAACACTAACAGCAGAGCAGAAGATATTTAAATCTACACACACGCTGCTCTAGCAGAGAGGTGTAACAGAGCAGCATGTTACAACTGAAAAATCAGCTGTGAAGTCTGAGGTGAGAATTATCAATTAACACACCTGTGTGCTCTCTGTGCTCCTCCCACTGTGGATGCAAAAACATACGCTTACACGGTGAGAAATCACTATACGGCTTAATTATTATTATTATTATTATTATTATTATTATTATTATTATCTGACTCTAGGTGGCCTTATGTTATGCTTGTTATGAGTAGGACTCTTTCATACAGTCTGTGTAATAAATATATTGGGCCCAGCATTGTTTATTTGCAGTGTCTCTAATGTTTAAAAACAATGGTTAAAATGGAACATTTACAAGAACAATGTTTATCTGTGCATGTCAAATCAAGCAATTTACTACAGCGTTATCATCACTGTGCATAATAAGCATCATTTTTAGAACACTGATTATGGTTGCTTTGAGAATATTTGCATGGAAGCGCAGTTTTCGGTTGGACTTTCTTGAATCTGTGCAGTAGAGTGTCAAGATAACAGATTTCTGTGTGTCATGCAGGACTAATTCACATATCCCACGCTGTTTCTGTTTTCATCAACATGATAAAAACAATTCCCAAAAGGGCTGAAAGTTTATTTCAGAATAGATCAACTTTACCTTGCCTCAAACCACATTTTTCATCATAGCAAATACTTTTCTGCACCAAAATGAGTCTGAACCTGGACAAAAATTGAGGTGTATTTTTCAAAATGAACTGCATCTGAGAGCCACTTATGGTGTTTTCACACAACGCTTGATGACATCACACCCACCCATTAATGCCGCCCTTCAAAGCAGCTTAGCTGGCGAATAGATAACATGTCTATTTTAAAACAGTTCAGTCACTGCTTGACGATCATACTGTTTAATTTGTAAGGTCGTGCTTTACATTAAGAGCTTGTGTTTATTTTCAGACACCTCGTAGAATCAGTGCATTTGCATGCCCTTGAAAACCTACATACATACAGTCCTCCAATTCACCCGCACGCCTACCGTGACTGTTTTGCACACTACAAGTGCCACAGTGCACCAGGAGACAAACCCTGTCAGGGATCGGTGCTTCCCCGATGCTGTCTGAGAAACCCATAGGCGGGGAAAGTCCCAGGGTCCCACCAGAAGGGGATTCTACCCCGCGCACTCACCCCAATCCCTGGTCTTTGTGAGTGCCTTTGTGAGTAACTCAGCAATCATCAATTCAGAAATAACCACGAAAATATATTTTCTGCAATCCCCTAGAAGCAGACATGGCCAGAATGTAAAAGACACGTACCTAATGATGCTAAATTACACTTATTACGAGCACACAATCCCGCACAGACATTGCACCAAGAGGTAGGTCTTTATCCGTACTAAATTTGTCCTGAGGGACTGAAACAAGACCTCGTCTTGTATTAGTAATGGTGAGGAGCTCAACCAGAACATGACTTTGTAAGGAACTATTCCTGCTAACCCTGTACATTCAGAGAGCCGAGCACAGTCTGAGATAAGAAAAAAGAAAAAAAGGATGAAGCTTGGAGAGAGTATGCTTCTGTTACACTGAAGGACTGAGGACCATTTACATTAAGACTATCATGCAAGCTGTGGACATTGTTAGTGGACCTAGATGGGAGGAACAAAAGGTTCAAAGCCTGTCAATAAACACTGCTCTTTAGTGATGCAAAACAGTTTCCCTGTGAGGAGTTTCATTAAAGCAACCAGACCTGAAGCCTCTTGGCGCAGAGCAGTCAGTGATTGGTCAGTTATCCTCGAAACCCGCGGCTCGAACGTCACTCGTAGTTGACACACAGTGACGGAGGGATGAGCAAACTTCGTGTGCAGGGTGACAGTGAATGACACCTGGGTCTCTGATGGTAATGAATGAATCAGAGGGCCGGAGCTGTGCGCATGTGACAGTCCATAAAGATGCACCTCCTCAGAGTGCTTGACTGATCACCTACTTTTCATTGCCACAAACATGTTGAGTCATTTGCATGCAGCATATTATGGAGACAATGTAGCATGCGTCAGATACTTTGTTTCTTGTATCACGGGTGGCTCGCAACATTCATTGTTAGACTGCTTTGTATTAATGATGTAATGTGTTTTTGTTTGACACTTTGAATCCTCTGAACAAAATGACTTGTTCTTGGAAGACTGGCTTTGGGTTTGCTTTGTAGACACACTCTCACCAAAAGGGAATCAGAAGAGGAAACTTCCTAATACATGCACTGAATGTAGAAGTAGAATGTTATTTGATGATACCAGTAGTAGTAGTACAAATTATTATTATTATTATTGTTACACTACTGATAATAAGGAATAAAAATGCAATGCATAGTTTATGTATTAAAATATCAGCAGCTTTACAGACTAAAAACAAGGTTCTAGCCTAATCATAAATCTTCCCCCTGCCTAGATTAGTTTTCCCTGCATTGAAGGTTTCTTGAGAGCTTTCCTTGGAGAAAACAAAAATGCAAATTACATCAGCTGCCTTTTTTGTAATTTAGCCGTACCTGAGAGAATAGAGTGTTATAAGCAGGGTACGTGAACAGCAAATAACCTCCTTCCTCTCATTATTCAGGCAACAGACAGCCCCTTATGCATACATCAGTGTGCAGCTAAACTGGACACAAATGTGCTGTTGCTGGATTGAATTCAGGGCATTAGATGCTGGCTTGTATTGATCATGTGACATGAGGTCATTTTGAAACGTTAGCCATGACAGGCCTGTGTGGAGGAGGTAATGGGTCCATTAACCATGCTTTAAATGCATGGAGCCCTGAAATGCAGGCGTGGATGTTGAATTGTGTCATTTAATGTAACCGGTACAGGTTCCGTGTCATTTTTAGTGCTAGTATTTTAAACACAGTGGTAGATTAAGATGTACAGATAGAAGACCGTGGCTTTAATTGGTGTGGTGATGATTATTTCTTTATTTCTTTCTACTTTCTGCCCTGGGGGGGATATCTGTGGCTTTGTTGAATATTTCTGTAGCTTCTTCCCTTCAGAAGATACTTGTGTGCTTTGAGTTCAGCACTTTGAGCATTTGCTTTACATCAGGAAAACTAAGAAGGGCAATTAATGTTCTTAGCTGCCATAGATACACAGGCAATTACCATCTTTAACCAAAGAAGTGAACATTTTTTTAACTTATATTTATACCTCATATTGGATCTGCTTTGCAAATACATAATGTTATCACTTACTTAATTCGCGATATTATTGGTATCTTAACTGCTCATGGATAGAATGGTTGTGCTCCATCTAACATCTGAACCTGCATCCTTCTCATTAGAAAACCATTTCCAATGCAGTCCCCCCCTGTGTGTGAATGACAGCCAAAACTGTGCTCACCCTGGTCTTTAACACTCTAAGGGTCTCTGATCTGATTCGTTACGGAAGCAGGGATCCTTCAACAGTTCGGAACCGTGATTGACAGGGCGCTACAGTCAATAGACTGTAGACTGTGAGTGAAACGACAGGCCTATATGGGCCAAACAGCCTGTGCTCGTCATTAAACCTCTCATATTATTATGCGTGTGTTCAGTCAGGCAGATGGCAGCAGTGGTGGAGGGAGAGGCCTGTTGGGGGGGGGGGGGGGGGGCATGCTGTCCACAGGCACTAAGCGGCCGTACGGCTCGGGGTCGAGGCCTGCGTCGCCCCCACACGGCGGCGGCAGGGCGCAACCAAACCAGCTAACGGGGCACAGTCTCTGTCACGTTCTGACGGCGTCTCGCGGCGCCGCTGCGGTTTCTCTGATCTTTACAGCGTGGGGATGGGCCGACACGGCAGGGCGCGGTGGACCGCCCGGGCCATCCAGATGATTTAAAGATCAGTGAATCCGCGCGGCGCCGTCAAACGCGCTGCCCCCCCCCATGCAGGTGTTTCCGCAGGTGATCGAGCGGCAGGAGCTCCGCAGCACCCCTCAGCACGCAACAAGAATCAAAGGCATCCGATTGGCTGACGGGATAAAAAGGATCCCGGTGATGTCATCGCATTAGCATGGACATGCAGGGGTGCTCCCGGGAGCCACGCCTGCGGAGATCCCTTACAGGGGCGCCTGATGCTCAGCAGAGAGGCTGGAAACAATAGAATTAAGAAGCTGTGCCTTTATTCTGTGAGGAAACCACAGTCTTTCCACTTAATTTTCAGTTGTTAATTGATATACTGCTTATCGAGCTGTAACTTATGTGAGGCACATATAAAGCCATTGTTCTTTCAGAATAGTTCTCCCCACCCGTTGACTTTCTAAATTTGCATTTATATTTAATCACATTATTTTTTTTTTCCTTATCACTCTGTACACATTTTAGCTATTCAGTCAGCAACAATACAGTAATACAGTCAGAAATATGTTCCTAAAAAAAAAAACCCTCATAAAATTTATGTGGCTCATTTTTTAAGCAAAATTTATGCCTATGTTTATGGTGCATACCTAAGGGAAATAGGGCAATGTGTGTGTGTGTATGTGTGTGTGAATGAGAGAGAGAGAATCACAAGAGTCTAATGACATTATGTTTTATATTTTATATGTAAAATATAAATAGATAAATATATACTTATTTACTTACTAATTTATTTTTTCCTTACTCTTTTCCAGCCCCATCCATATTATTATCATTATTATTACTGTTGCTGTTGTTGTTGTTGTTTTGCAGCAGGTGCTGGTCAACACAGAATATCTTTCATGAGGTGCAGGTAGATCAGTGTAGGTAGATCGGTGCGAAACTGTGGATCCTGCTGACTACACTTCCCTTGGGCTTCGTCTCCTCTGACAGGAAGGCAGGTGTATCCCCTAACACTGTCTCTGTTTGTGATGTACGAGTGCAGCTTCATAAACACTAAAATGGGTGGGGCTATCACATGCTGTCAATATCTCACCCATCTCAGCCAATCAGTGGTTTGTGCAAGTCAGTGATTGACAGGACACGCTAGCTCACGTACCCATCGCGGCTCTATGGCTAATGGCTCCTCTGAGACTCTGGATTGGGTGAATGAGCATGGCACCCATGAGTGTGACACATCATGAATTATCGATGGTGTAGAGAGTGAGTAGCAGCCTCATCAGTGCATAAGATTAGCATATTATTATCTGTATGTATAAGAAAAACAAGAAAAAGAAAAAGAAGAAGAAGAAGAAGGAAGGAAGGAAGGAGAAGAAGGTTAGCACACAAGCTAATATTATTGGGACAGAGCTTTAAAGGAAGAGTAGCCAACCAGTACAAACAGTACACTTTAAACACATCCAAGGATGTTTCAAAGGTCCATTTGTAGCCCTCTGCTCAGATATAACTGGCTGCTGACTTCTCTGGCCAGCTGTTCCCCACACCCCCCCCCCCCATTCCCCCCCCATTCCCCCCAAAACAAGTTTGGATGTTTCCCAGCTGAAATTCTGCTTCCCGACTGATTGAAACGGTTTAATTGAGGCTCTGGAGAACAGAGCCAAGTACATGAGGCTTGCACCTCCACTTGGCTTGAACGAGCACCAGCTAAACCCCACTCCTGCCGCCGTGATGTGGCCGCGGGCCGATTTTCCCTGCAAGGCTCTCCGCAAACACGTCCAGTAGCATGTTCGCGGAATTAGCGTTTGATCACTTATCGTAATCCGCGGTGGTTTACGGAGTTTGAATTTTTTTAACGTTTAGCATACGTTTGCACAGCTGGATGCGGACTGAACCCGTCGAGTGGCCGGCAGCTTGGGTAAACCCGCAACAGCCTGCGTCAGAATCAACCCTGACACCTTCTGGTTGCGAGCCCAGTTCGGTTCTCGCAAACGGAGGCGTTAATGGTATGCGGACGGCTTTACCACGTAGCCTGTTTATGTTAAAGCTTTCAACATCACCGAGTATCACTGTCAACATTTATCTGAACAGCCGCCAGGGAGACTTCATTTTTTATTTATTCATTTTATACAATGGCTGGATAAATGCTGAAATTATTCAGGTTTTGCGCCATGCTTATTTGGGCAATGCTCCAACTTGGAGTTGTACCTGTAAACTACTACACCTCCACTACACCACCATAAGAAGTACTATAGCTCCACAATGTTACACAGCATATGTGGTTTTCTGGATGCTGATGATTTTTTAGCATTTGTGATTTTGGTTCTTATCAAAGCATTATGTGCGACTGCATAAAATGCTAATATTTTTTCATAGTGGAAAAATGCTCCTTTGCATGGACTGAGAGATAAGCACTGTTTACTGTCCAAAATGAGGAACTTTTGCTTTGTTAAAGGTGAACCCCTTATTTCAATTGCTTCAGAGGCAGTCTGTGCATTATTGCATTATGTGTTTGATTGTGTGTGCGGCCAGTTTCTCACTAACACAAACATACACATAAATAAATGCTTAATTAAGACACAGATTGCTCATCGAATAGCAGTAAAGCAGATGGTGACCAGCAGAATAAATTCGCCATGCTGACTATATCTGAGAACGGATGGTGAAATGATTTTTTTTTTTTTAATATATTTTTTGCAAATTTCATTTCATATTGAGATTACATCGATCTCTCAGCACTTCATATTTGACTGCCTTGTTTATTTTTTCACACACACACACACGCACACGCACACGCACACGCACACGCACACGCACACGCACACGCACACACGAACACGAACACGAACACACACACACACACACAAGCACGCGTGCGCGCACACACACGCACACCCGCGAACAGTGACATACGGACAAAGCCACTTTTAGCAGCGCGTTGGAGCCGGTGCCCAGCACTGAGGGTTGCCCGTTGCACTGGACGCTGTCCAGGCAGAGACGGCCCAGCTCCACCCCACTCGGCTCCTGAACAGTCCAATTTTCTGCCTCTTATTACACAGATGCAAGCGACGCTTCTGGCAGGGGAAGCGCCGCAATCTGCAGTCTGCCGCAGAGCCAGAGATCGCAGGCGAACGCCGCGGACGGAGCGGCCGGGACTGGGGAGGAGGAACGCTGCCGCTCCAGATCAACGCGGTTCAACCGTGGTAACCGATGCCCGAGTGACAGCTCCCACCGCAGAACATGCGCATCTTTCTTTTTTCTTTTTCTCACATTGGACTTTTCTGTCTTTTTTCCACATCATTTTTTTTCTGTATATTTGGTTTGTACTGTGAATGGAGGGATCTTAAAAACGGCAGTGCCTTTTTCTGACTGACTGACTTTTACCAGTTCCACCAGCATCAGTAAAACATAATTGGTGCCGGTGGGTGGGCCAACAGGGGGCGCTATTCTCTCTCCGCCAACAACGCCACTGGCAGAGAGCAGTGATGGGAACACTGTGTCGTGTGGGGCAGTATTGGGGGACTGAGGCATTGTGGACCTTATAGTGGATTACTGTGCGCTCCATCCATTTTGGGTTAATGAATTGCCACTCTCTCAAAACTAGCCTCACATGGGGTACCTCAAAATCCCTTAAAATCAAGATTCTGTTTTACTTTGTTCATTAAGCTCCTTAAAAAATAAGTAATATGAAATAAAATGAAAAAAAAATCAGAAAGTGCTTTGAAAACAGCACAAAAAGAATATGATTACATCCTTCAAAATAAGCTGTTTTAATTAATAGCCCACTTAATTGCCTTAATTCGTTTTTGTTGCTCTATTTTTAATATATACTTTGACTTAGGAGGCCCCTAGTGTCTTGCAGTACCGTGACAACCATAGAATTGGGGAGATAAAGCCATAAAGCCGTAGATACAGATATCCAAAGGACTTTCGATTTCCAATGGTAACATAAGCCCATTGTCTGTTATTGATGTGTGACATTACGAAAAGTGCATGCATGTTTATTTTTAATCAATTTCAATTTATACTCTTACAGAGCTACTCTGCCATAATTCTGTCCTTTCGGGATGGCCAGAGCTCAGGACATCTGTGAGCGGCTGGTTTTGGACAACCGTCAACCCCATCTGCATCTGCAGAATGGGACCGCATGGGGGATCGACCAGCAGGGGGCATCGAAGTGTCACTCGGCCCCTCGCTGGCCTGTGATGAACCCGCAGTAATGTCAAGGGTGTGGGAGGAATTGTACGCTACAAATAGCCTGACCTTTGGTGTGTCATGTGGACACATCCAGGTAAGAGCCAGCATGTCAAAACAAGTGGTCTGCTCTGGCTACTTCCCAGCTCTTGTTCCAAGTGTTCAACCGACAGTTGGTTAAAATGTCAAATCAGCTCTCGCATGCAGCTACAAGCTGTCCTTGTACAGTACATTTCAGTTTTGAGAATTACTTTCTTTGACTTTTTAATCTTGACTATGGAATTGCTAATTGATTATTCCCTGCCCCACTCCCCAGAGCCAACGCAGACCCACACAGGAAGGAAGAGCTCACAAAAATGAGTGTTCTCCTCTCATACACTGCTCTGTGACACCATTTGCCTCCACAGAAGCCACACATTGTTCCACCAGAAAGCTAGCATCCTTTGGTAGAGCATATCGCTGGCATACATCAAACATTAAACTATTCAGCGTGTATGGATTTCCATACAGCCATGACATGATGGCTGTGATTGATGTGTGTACATTGGTACTTATATTTGGCTTAGAGTCTGACAAAGGGATGAGGTTGTTGACCCCCATCGGGTCATCATAAAAAGGGTAAAGAAAGTGGGAGGTGGGGTGGATGAGGGATTCCATGACTATCTGACACAGAAAGGAAGTGTTAAGTGAGATTTTTATAGTTGTGGATGGGACCAGTTCGTTGAGGTTTAGTGTATTGCACAGTAGGTGCCTGGAGAGATGCCAAGAGGTGCTGGTGAAACCCCACACTCCCCTGGTTAGATGGAGCCAGTCATACCCATCACTGCTAGCTCCCAGTCAGCTAATGACATCACCCAGACTCCAAATAGCAATATCTGTATGTCTTGTACTTCTCAGCCTGCCAACTGAGCAACTCTGGGGCCCAAGATGATTTTTTTTTCATGTAAAGATCAGTATTTTTTATTGATTTCTCAGGTGTGGAAAAAAAGAAGAAATAAAAAACAATGAGTCAAAGAGGTCTTTCATTTATGTGCATTAGATAGGTTTTGTGTCCTTAGGGTCAGTGTACACACCACAGTCGTAATACTGTGGCAATCCCAAGACACGTCTTAAAAACAGTGGTAATACAGAAGTGTAAAGTAAGGGACTGATATCCTGTGGTACTGATGCGCTCACACAGCATGTGTCAAAAAAAAAAAAAAAAGACATCACACATTGCCATGTAAGCAATGACAATTAGCTTTATAAGGTAGCTGAGTAAGCCTCTTATTTCTGCATGGATATTCGGGGGACTCACACCTGGGTGACTACAGTTACTCCTGCAGTTTAATAAGGGGGGTTTTATGTTTAAAGAGGATTTTGCAACCCTACACCTGAGATCAATAAAGATCAGTGCTTGTATGCATCTGCTTCCATCTGTTATTGTTTGAATCCCCCGTACAATATATTTCCTAGTACCGTGAGCCAAAAAGGAATGCAGGGGTATTATGTTTTCTGCCTTCATCCCCCAGTCTCTAGGAGACAATCAGCAAACGCTGGCCAGAAACGTCCCCTGAACGCACAGGTCATCACGCCGTTTAAAGGCCCTTCTGTCTCTGGGACCCACCTGTGCGGCAGGTATACCTGGCTGCCCAGCACAGCGGACGCCCCGGGGACAGGTGCAAGCAATTCTGCTGTCAGCAAGACTCAGGCAGAGACAGAGGCAGAGAGAGGGACAGAGACTGCTTTCTCCCCCTCGTCTAATTATCATAATTCCACTGATAAACTAGGCCAATTTAGAGTGTTTACAAAGCCAAACCCAGGCCAGGGTAGGAGCAGGTTACCTGTGAGTATTCAGAATGCTAAAACAAGGTAACAGTTCTGCTGTTGGCAGGCTGTGCATGGTATTCTCATCGCATGGAGTTATAAACTAATAAACTTTAGCAGAATGCATTCAAGATTACATTTAAAATTAACATATAAAAGGTTCAGATTAAAGCCAACAGTACAGAAATCATATTAATCTACCATGTCAGTTTACACTTTACGAT
Source organism: Megalops atlanticus (assembly GCA_019176425.1). Classification (NCBI taxonomy): domain Eukaryota; kingdom Metazoa; phylum Chordata; class Actinopteri; order Elopiformes; family Megalopidae; genus Megalops; species Megalops atlanticus. The sequence goes on from CM032891.1 coordinate 29,517,294, forward strand.
ACACAAGCTGTTATTTCATTTTCTTTCCGGCATGGACTGCAGTCCAAAGCTGTGAAAACCATGACCATTGCAAGGTCATCTCAATGCCTGTGGAAGCAGCACGGCCCTGCAGTCCGTACAATAACACAAGAAGGGATAAGAAGCTCCCCTCATTCGCATAATCTAGAAGGCGAAAAGAGGGAGAGAATGAAACGCACACTCACTGGTGCCCCACACTAATCTGATCTACTTCACACTGTCAGCTCTGCGTGTTAACATGTGGACCTCCTGCAGGTCTTCAATAGAATGCTGTGAACCGCTCTTAGGGCAAATTCAAACAAGACACCCCAGGACTGCAATATATGCATGGAAAGGCCTCTCTCCCATACATACTGTTATGGTTAACATTTTTATGAACATTGCTAACTCGAGAGAAATTTCTCTGGGTTAAAAAGAAAACCTGATATGCATGTTTTTTTTTTAGATCACACACCTCTCTAAGGCCATTGGGAGACAGTGTTTGCAAATCATTGATCCAAAAAGTTTCCCAGCAGAGAAGCTGAATGTCAGTATATCTCTTCCTCTCTGTGGGAGATTTACCTTTTCAATCCCCTAGTATCTGTGAGAAGACATGTTATGTTGTTCACGTAATGGGCACCTACCTGATCTTTGACATCTCCTGTCCTTATTCAGCTGCTCTGCTTATTATATGTTTTTAGGAGTCTACATATCTTCAAAATATAGACTAGACCACATGGACACCTCAGCATATAAATCACAGAGGTAGTGCAAGAAGTGTCCTTCCTGAGACCTGATCCCCTGACTTCCAGGTGGAGAGTCCTTGCTCTCACGCCTACAGTCATTTTTAAAGAGCCCTCTTTGCTTGCATTGTAAACCCGCGTTCGTTTCATGGCATTGACATGCAAACATACATCATGCACAGTTTCAAATACATGCTCTCAGCAGTCTGGTCACGTACCCTTCCTGTGGTAGCTAAGTTGGGCAGAACACTTGCTTTAGAAATGCAACTTTGATCTTAGTTGTTGCTCTGTCTCCCTAGTTTACTTTTTCATCTGAAAAGTTTAAAAGCAAGTCATTGAAATGCATACCCTGATCTGTTTCTAGTTTTACAAAATGAGCAACATTAATATGCAAAGTCAGATACTAATTAGCTAATTAATTCAACTTGAAACATTTCATACCTTATGTGTTGGCAAATGCTTATGCAAGTGAAATAACACCACAGATTAACATGCATTTACAAAGACACCTCTAAAATATCATGGATTGTTAAGAAAACAACCAAAAAAGAAAGTATTGTTTTGATAGACTAGCTTCCTGCTCACAAACGCCTAACAGTAAATAAGCCCAGTTTTGTCAGAGCTGTGCTAATTATCTATTGTATTAGGGGACCATGTAGTAAGGGACCATGATTGTGTTACTACTAATGACTACTGTGACGATTTGAAACTCATGCCATGCTGTTCCATGCAGTTGTGGTGTTATGTTATGGCCACTGACAGCTTTCATTGGTGGATATTATTACATCATTGGCATTTAGCATATGCTCTTATCTGGAGCGACTTGCATTGGTTAGTTTTTTTGCAATTTTATCCATTTACACAGCTGGAACACTTGCGGGTTAAGTACCTTGCCCATGGGTACAGCAGCAGTGCCCCAGTGGGGAATTGAACCGGCAACCTCTTGGTTACGAGTCCTGCTCCTTAACCACAATGCTACACTGCTGCCCCGGGTATCAGCTGTAATTAAGCCCTTCCATTAGCGTATTAGAGTATCTGTATTAGAGTATTGGGATGGGTGTGCTTGACCTTGTTGGTAAGGACCCTTGTGAGCTGAATGACGGTGTGAACTGTTAGAGACCTCCGCGGCTTTCCGTCGGAGGGAGGGAGCCGAGAGAAAGGCTCACTTCAGCCGGGCCTCTTCCGGCTGCCGCCACCACCCGCTGCTCTGTCTCTCCTCCGCTGGTTCTTTTCTTATTTGTCTAACGATGAAACTTGGTTAGATTTTAGTGGGGCTTGTTCTCATGGATCCCTCACCCCTGAAAGAGAGGGTAATGCCTCCCTCTTCCTAATGGTCCTGTTCCGGAGGTAATGAGGCCGTTTTTTGTCTGCAGCGCCACGGCGCGTCCTCCGCGGGGTGTGAGAATTGATACCACTTCTCTTTATGAGAAAAATAAATAAATTAATAAATAAATAAATACATCGACCCATACCGGCTGTTTGAGGACAATTATTTTTCTCCGCCAGAACACTCGGATGGCACAGCACAATAACAAATTATGCTTCAATTGGTACATTTGTCTGTGAGGGTTCCGTATCGATTCAGGGAATATTTTTGTGTGGGTGGTATGGAGTGGAGAGAGGCAAAGCGAAAAGCTGTGTGTTAGGAATTAACTTCCACAGAAATAACAAACAAGCTCCAACGGCCACAGTGAGGTGATCTTAAACCATGTGGAAGCTGAACCATGTAAAATCTCATAAGAGTAATAATAATAATAATATGATGATGATGATGATGATGATGATGATAATGATGGTGATGATGATGAGCATGATGAAGATCCAAAGGCAAACAGAAAAATATGGGGTTTCTGACAAGTATCCCTTTGAAGGAAACAGGGAAATAGCTTTAACCTGGATCAAAACGGTGCATAACAAAGATAAAATAACAACCAGGTTATAATGTTTACTGAGGCAAAATGAACTAGATCTTCACTCTGCAAAAGGTCATGTTGTAATGCATCCACAGTACTGCAGCTGTCTGAAGTGGTCTACCTGACTCGAATCGAATCCCATCGGCATTCCTATCTACTGAGGCTCTGCATGGTAGTTCTCATGGACTCCTCACTAGTTTTTACCTCCCCTCCCCTCAAAGATCAAACTTTGTCACCTGTGAGCATCGCCACACCATTACCACCTTCCAGCACTTTCTCTGAACCCATCTTCTGCGTTTGAACCCGTAGCCCCCTTCAAATCTGCGCTCGTCTGCCAGCTCGGGTGCCCCGCTGCTCGGACCTAGCCTCTCGTGTTCCGAGCGCCGGCTCATGCCGCTTTTGTTTATCGCAGGGTGAGGTTTCACGGCGTGTGAGGGATCGGTTTGCTCGCTCTGCGGCGTGACGTGAAGGCTGAGAGCGGCGCCGACGGGCAGAGCGTGGCCGGACCGCGGGAGGTCACCTGCACCGCCGACACCGATGCCGGAGCTCCGGAGTGATGTCACCTCGACTGGAACGTCGACCGTTGTTGTTGTGGCGTAGTAATAAAAGCTAACAGAGAGGAGTCATGCACGCCGGACGTGGTAGCCGTTTGCTCTTCTTGAGTCTTTGTTTTGGGATTATTTCTCCCCGCTTCGGGGCATGAGATGTTATCACAATGTGCGTGTCGACAAAGCTGTTGGAGTTCTCTCTAACAACAACAACAAAAACAACAACAACAGCACCTAATGTTTTGCTGTCCCCAGTCTGCTCTTTGTTCTCTGAGGCAGAGCTGGTGAGATTGTTGGGAGAGGAGCTGGTAGGCATTTTGCCCTTGTAGAGAAGCTGGCCGACACCTCTCCATAAATGAGCCAGCAACAAAAGGTTAAAAACCAATAATTTATTTTAAAATCCAAACAGACAAAGAAACCAGCCTATGCACTGCACCAGCAGGGACAAAGCAAGCCTTCCCCCTGCTCTTAAGCCACACCTGTATTTAATCAGGTGTCAATCAGTAAGGTGTGGTTCATTACCCAATAGGCTGGCTCCCCAAACAAATTGCCAACATGTGCACATAATTACAAATGACTGACACACAATCGACAATTTACAATTAGCATTCAGCCCAAGGAAGAGGTGATGAAGGCCCTCCTTCACAGGCCTCCAGAACTCTCCAGTAGGGGGTTCTCCTCCCTCTTAGGGGGGCTTCTGGAGAGAGCACCATCTTAGCCAGTGGAATCATGGGGAAGAAACAGCCGGACGGGGGGGGGGTGACATCATGCCCCACAGCCCCATGGCTGGGGGATGATGTCAATGGGGGGGATGTCAATGCTCATGATACTTTTTTCCATAATACCTTTTTTTTTTTGGTCTCTCAACAAGACGTCAACAATGTTGGAGAGCGACCTGGTCCACCACTGCAGTCAGAGATAAGCACGCTCCACTCCCAGGCAAATGTGGTTCATCGGCAGGCAAAGGTGAGCCTTTGGAAACAATTACTTTGAAAACGGTCCCCGATTAACGAGTCTACACAGAGAGATGTGCCCATCTGGGTCTCAGAATGTCTGCGGTGTTCTTGCTCTGTGTGGATTTCATACCGAATGTTCCAGTCTCTCTTAAAAAAAAAAAATCAAATAAAAATGGCATTTGAGTTATGATGCCCTTTCGTTTTTCATTCTAATTAATATTGCACTCAAGCCTTGCCTGATGAGGACCTTGTAATGAGGATAGTGTAATAATGATCTCTCATCATTTCCTGCAAATCCCTCGCTGAATGTATCGCCAGCGATGCACTCAGAACTGTGCCAGCACTCCACACCAACGTGTGTAATATCTGCTGTGGTCTCCTTAAATCAAACTGCTCAATTTAAAAGTGTCCAGAGCACAACATTACCTTAAGAAACTTCGGACGTAATTTGTCATTTAAATTACAATTGTATTATTATTAGTTTTTTAAGCACAGGTAATATTTATTGGTCCATCAAATGCCAGTTTGATTTGTGGGAGGTAATGCTGTGGGAATTACCCTTCGGAAGACACAGGCTAAAATGGCCTCTTATGCTCACCCCAATTCACTTTAAAGCATTTTCACAGTTCTCAGCTGAAATGGACTGCACACAGGCTATAAGAGAACACAGAACTGTGCACAGATCAAAGGAATTTCAGATCCTACGCTCATAAAATAATCTGCCCTCCACATTTTTTTTAATAAAGTCAAATCTGAAAGGCTCGACATTTCGTACAGCCCTCTTGATAATCCTTACATTATTTCTATCCCTCCGTTTCATGTGTACATGTCCAACGTTGCATTCCAATCAATATGGAACATATATGGCAATACATCATGTGATTGGCATCGGGATGTCGTTAGTGAGAATTTCACATCATGAAATGTTTGTACACTGCTGAAACTTTTATCCCCTTTTTGTTTCTTGGCATTTTCTCTATACCTGAGTGACAGAGGCAGAATAATGAAGTAGAACATAAATTCACAATAGGTAAGGTGTAAATGTTACACATCTGCGCACAGACGCGATGCTCATTGGCTGAACGGAGGGGTGTTGGGTCCCTCCACATCGAAATTTCACAGCATCAATCACACTTTCAGATGCGTAATCCTGTGAACTTGCGCGCCGACCCAAGCGCGGCGAAACCCGACGTGGTGTTCAAAGGGGTAACCACCTGCACAACACACTGCCAAAGCTACTGGGAGCAGAGACACGGCGTGACAGATGCCGCAGGGTTTGATGATGAACGAGGAGACCGGAGATTTGTCCTTGATTTTTATACGAACGCCACACGCGCACACACGCACCTTTACCTGCATACGAAGCACACTGACTTTCTGACACATTTTCATTTGCTTTGGCAGGAACATCTGGCTGTGTCTTTATGTATTCGTGGTGCATATTTAATTAATGACGTCATCTGGTTCCCTCTCAAACCTTTGTCTATGCATACATGACGTAAATGACAATTTAAACAGTTTTATATATGATATCTTTCAGTAACAGTAACCAAAAATCAAACATAAAATAAAACAGAAGGGTTTTTCTACACTAAGCAGAGCCATAATATTGTCTGATAAGCCAGCCATAAGTCTGAGAAGAGTGTGGCTCAGTTTTCATGGTTTTGCTTTGATCGATGGCACAAAATGGCCTAAGATAAAAATGTTTAAACAGCATGAGTCAAAAGAGAAGGCCTGTGTTGTGGTGAAAATGACCTCTGTGAACGTAAAATCAGAAAAGAGACGAGCTGTTGTAGTCCTGTCCTTCACCTGACACACACAACCTTCGCATGACACTGTTCCAGGAAAAGCACCTGGGCTTCGGAATCAGAAATGACAGGGAGGAAACCCGGGTTCGGGACTGCTGGGCATTCACAGAATTTCGCTTTTTTTCAATTAGCCTCTGATGCGTTCAGTTCTGCCGGACGATAATTGCAAGAGCACCGCACATTAAACCGACTATTTCAATTGGCCATGAATTTAGATTTTCCCTCACTGTTCCCCTGGTCATTATCACAGTTAATGGAGTAACTGCACTATTCCTGAAGCCGGTTGCTAAGGCAGGCCACAGAGGCATGCCATTGTTGCAGTGTATGACCACAGAAGGGAAAACGTTAGGGAAACGTTAGGGAAACATTTCATAATTTGAGTGGAGAGTACAGCCATGCCAATGCCAGAGATCCATCGCAGCTAGAAGGTTTCGCCTGAAAATACACTGCTATTCCTGTGTTGTCTTTCTCACAGTTATTCAAAACAAATGCCATTGCCATCCTATACATCCGTGACACTACAGAGATCTGAGTTCATTTACAAGAAAGATTTTTTTAGAATGATTTCACAGACATGCACGCAAACACACACACACACATATACACACACATGCACACACACACACACAGTCAATAACAGTTAAAGAATCAAACTAAGGAAAGCACCGAATACACTCAAAGCAGACGACCCTTAAATGGTGATGTATAAATGCCTGGGGTGACTGGTCAGACTCCTTTTCTCCAGATATTAGGCCCACGGGGCCTTGAAAGAGGTGGCGATTTGGCGCGGAGGATGTCTTTAGTCTTCATCTTTAAAGTAATTACCCTCCCAGGGAGAGCGCTCGTGCCGAGCACAGCTATGATAGCTGGCTGATCGCAACTCAGGAAGCGTCTCACTTTCAAAGTCTCAGAGGCCGTTTGTAACTACAGTACGTGCATTTGAGTAATATGTGTTACATGTTACATTTCATTAAAAAGAGGCAGAGTAGTGGTGATTGATGACTGACAGGAGAACAGTCTATGTTCTACAAACGGAACATTATCCGCGCATGTGAATGTGGTTTTATGTTTAAATGTGTATCATTTCCTCTTTGTTCTGAAATGCGATGCTCTAGGGATTCAGCCTGCTGGAACTGATGAATCTTTGATCACAGAACATGCATATTTTGAAATAAAAAGGATAACGGGGCTATCTTCTAAAATACAGCATAGTTGCACAGTTAAAACTATTTCAAAATCAATTCACATGTTGCAGAAATTAATATTTAAATACATTTCTTTAAGGGGGTGAGGTCTTCAAATAAAATAGGTGACAGTGTACAGCCCTACTCCATTTTGCATTGTTTGACCTCTGACCTTCAGGATTTTTAATGTCTTGAACACGGCACATGGAGCAGGGTAACACATGATGCAAATATCCCTGAAACTGGGATATTGGCCCCAGCCATCCCAATGCTGACCTGCAGTCATAGAAATGGAAATTCTGCCTGATATTTCTTTGACTGTTAATAGTAATACTAACAAAACCAATACCACTGCTGGTACTACTCCTGCTGCTATTAGCACTAGTACTAATAACAGTGATAATAATTTATGAGTACTATAGCACCACAATCATAGTGATGGTCAGCTGTTGACCAGGTGATGTGGGCCCCTGATCATTGACTGTAGACATGTCTGGTGTTGAGCTCAGGCTGAAGGGCTTAACCTGCACTCAGATCAAATGCTCTGGCTGACTGAGTCACCTGGGAGCCCTTTGTCATTATCTGAATCATTATCTAACATTGTCTAACATCTAACATAACATGTTCAAGGAACTTGGCTTAAAAAAATCATAAAGACAAATATTGAATGTATGAGTCATAAATTAGCCTTTATTTATCTGTATTTATTTCCTTTCAAGTTTATGCCAGACGCACTATTCTGTTAAAGACTATTAAGTGTTATTTACATATAAATGAAAACTGATCATAAAGGGAAATCTTTTCTTTATGATTTCAAACATCTCTTAATGGCTTTATTGTCCACGATAAAATATTTATACATGAAACATAAATCTATTTGCACAATTGTAGCATCAATGCATGCTCTCAAAGGAGTGTGATGGTACCATTAGATTTGGAAGTTTAAGACCCTTTTAGTTGTTGTTGGCTGGTTTCAGGCTCCTGCAGCATGAAAGGAAAAAAATAAAAGAAAACACTTCGCATTTTAAGCTTTGACATGGCCTTTTCACATTACTTCAAAGGCGAGATCAGAAAAAAAGCGGCGCTGCTCGGACGGCTTCAAAGCCCACAAAGGTCCGGCGCTTTGATGCAGCGGAACGGAGCGATGGTGGAAATGAGGGCGGCGGAGAGAGCGCAGCACCGTAGCCATTATCCACACCGGGGGCCGGACCGCTCCCTCGTCCCGCACCCCCGAATGCGGATGCAAATGGCCGGCTGGGAGGGCGCTCGATTTGCAGGAGCCCCCCTTCCGCGTTTCGCCCGGCGGGGGACCGGAGTCCTTGCCGTGGAGCACCAGGCGGCGCATTCAATGAACTGCAAACAAAGGAAGAGCCACACAAGAGGGGAGCCTAGTTATAAGTTTAAAACCAGGCACTTTTTAAACTTTGTTCTCATGGACACTTTAATAGCACTGATCTGAAGATCTGAGCTTGTATGCCACGCTCATCCATACATCAGAATAAATATGACGCAGAACAGGGCTGCTGTGCTAAAATTCATACTTGATGTTGATGTCATGAAATTCTCTGGCGATATGTGCTTTGCATTGTGTGCAAGACTGAATACTGCACTGACAAATATGAGCACAGTGGTAACATCACAGCCTTGTTTAGTCACATTTAAATGTCAGAAAACACACACATTTTTTTGTTTGAACAAGCAAAAAAAAAAAAGAGTTAGAGCGGTAAAATGCTAAACCACTGCGCCGCGTAATTGTTGATGGCTGTGCAGGTCGTCTGAATGAGTTTCAGATCCCAAATCCAGCTGTTATTTCCTTCCTGTGATCTCATATGCTCCGAGTAAGATTCAGCCGACTCTGCGAGACATAAAATTGTACCTGGTGCAGTTGCCATGGATACAGATGTCAGCTGAACAAATAATGTTTGTAATGAAGCAACAGCAATTAGTAATTAAAGACTCCGCTATCAGCGCTCTATGGACTGCATGGTAGGGTATTTTGTCTTGTCTCTGATAACTGTGAAATCCATTTAGGAAATTGTATACATCACAATTAGAGTATCATTTAATTCAATTTATTCCACGACTAAATTCAAACGTTGACTGTACTCTACCAAGAGCCCCTGAAATCCCCCTGGCAAAGAATCTGTTTATTCCGCACTACATTTCTTAAAGATGCGGGGTATTAAACTTTGAAAGACGGTGCATTAAGCCACTTCAATGTGAAGGGGGTCTGAAGCTCTAGAGTGGGATCCTGTATTTGCGTTTCGTGGGAACAGTGGATCACAGGTGGCATTTGGAAGCCTACCCAGGATGTGGCTACCTCTCCTAAAGCACTCGTAATTAGGAGCATCCTTCAGGGCTGACTTTACATCTCCGAACAGCACTCGGCTGACCTCCGACGCCATTCCAGCGTTCATTGTTCCTCTGAAGTGATATTGGCAGCGGCCGGTCCAGGGTCTGCATGCTGCGCTCCTCTCTGAGGTGGGGCCGCCAGAAGCATCGGTGAGGGCTCTTAGCTGATGCGCTCGGCTTTCATGTGAATGTTACCGAAAGAGAGAAAGAGAGAGAACGAGAGAGAGAGAGAGAGAGAGAGAGAGGGGAGAGAGAGAGGGAGAGAGAGAGGTGAGGTCCTTGACTCCGCTCGATAACAGCAAGCTGGAGGCAGAGAGAGAACCTTTCGTTTTGAGTGAAGGGACACGTGGCCAAGTGTGTGGCGTGAGGCATACCTTTGGAAATGCCTTTCCAGGAACAGTGTTGCAGGTGACTCGGTGTTAGTATCGTTTTCTCCTCCGCCCTCTCGGCCTTAAGGTAGGCTGTCATGGGAAGTGAGAATGGCCAAGTATTGAGCTCTTGTCTTCTTTAGCTCACTTTCTTTAAGGAAAGGATAGCAACAGTGTAGCATCTGTGCAGGCTTACAGACATGGATCAATGATAATTAAAATAATAAAGAGAAAATCATAATGCAGCTGAATCAATCAGCGAGAACCTGGAGAGAATAAATTGTTTGTACAGACTCATTAACTGAATAATATTTCATCTTCATTATGTCTTATATATTTATTTACTGATTGTCAGGGGGAAGGAGAAGAAAAAAAGAAGAAAATAAAGAAGTTAAAAAAAACAACACTGCACACATATTCTGTGTGATAAAAATTGTACACATTGTTAAGTACGTAGCTTTCCTTGAGACACTATCCCTTCACAGACTCGGGACCGACTTGATTAACCAGAGCCATGGACTCCACCACACAGAGCCACACATCCCACTGTGGAGTGGTACCAGAACCAACAGCCCAGGCCCAGAAAACCACCTTTCAGTCTGAAATATCAGCCAGCACAGCCACCTGCAATGTAAGGGATTTGACAGCACATTTTATGATGACACAGCTACATGTGCTGCATATGCATTGCCGTCCATGAAATGCATATATTGTGTATGCAACACTGTCCATGTAATGGCAACACTGTGCACCTCAGGCATTCCTTGACTTGGTCGATCTCAGTAGTTGGGAATGGGGTGTGTACACTCACAGTGCAGGCGACTTGTCGCCATTCATGTGTTTGTTATTCAGGTTTTCAGTCGTTCGTTCGCGGCAGCGTTCCCTTGTCCCCGCCTTGGCTGTGCCAACCCACGCTCTCCCATAATTATTTTGCATCCTGTGCCATTACACGGATGTACACATGAATCACTTGTTTGCTGTATTATTTGATTGCTTTTTATGCCGAAAACGTGGCTGTTAAGGTGCCGGGAAAAAATTCCCAGTTTGCACATAAGTCTTTATTATCGGCGCGGCGCAGCGTCCCAGCGAACGGTGAAGGTCTCGGTTTCTCTGTGCCGCAGTCACGCCGCCCGTACCCCGCTGCTCGCCTCCGCTCTTTTACCGCGGTGCTAGCGGCTCCTTACCTTGCCCGTCAGCCTTGGGATGAATATGTATGAGAGAAAGGTTGTAAATGCGAAATGTAAGATACAGCAGCCATAATTTAGCTGTGGTGTGTGCGACCATGATGTATGGCGAGCATTTTCCCCAACAGTCAATATTTACGCTGGAGACAGTGGTCAGCATTCGGCTTCTCCTTTCTGGTTGAAGCTGCGTAAATTAATGTCCTCGGGGAAATTACTCGCTGATCTTCTCCAATATAAATTCTCCATACAGTGAATTGAATTACCAAGCACACATCAGTATTTACTGAGAAATGTACATTTTATGGTTCTGCCAATTATAATACATTTTTTGAATTATGGAATGAGTTCTTTAAAAAGGTTTTTGCATAAACAATATACTGCCGACCAGCCATCATTTTGAGAAATGGGCATGACATTTTAATTCCATATGCATTTTAAACAACACATTTTATTCCATTTCAATAGTCCTTTAAATCAGAATTCAAGTGCTTTCTGAAAGACAACGGAATTAATCTGAAGTGTCCTCAAGACACTCCAGCGCTGGAGGAACAGAAAGCAGCCAATGTGCTGATCTAAATTAGGGCACAATTTGAAAATATGATTTTTTTTCTGATCAAATTGGAGAAGGGGGGGGGGTCGGCTGGAATGCTGACAATCGTTATAATCGCTCTTCATAAAACACAGACGAGTCTGCTTGTTAGAGTCATGTGTCGGGAAGCTTTATTAAAATAACTCCAAAAACAATGAAAACAAAAACAACAGAAAGCAAAAAAAAGAACAAAGAAACACAAACTCCCCATGAATCACGCGAGGCGTCTGTGTGTGTCCAGTTACCGTGCAGTGTTCGGGCCCCGGCTCCCGCGGGATTTATTTGTAACATCGTCATCGGAATAAAGCTGAGCGATCCGGCAGAAACAGGCTGATAAATTGCCCCTGCTCCCTCGGTATTGGGCAAACTGATGATGGAGCAGCCAGCCTTCACATCACTGCAGACGTTTCCTGTGAGCCCCATGACAGACCACCTAGCTCCCCTTTCTTAGAGGGATGCCGAGCGCTTGTATATATGTCAGGCAGGACGGGCCAATTAGGAACAAAAATGGCGGGATGCCAAACGTCTAGTTCCGTGGACCTATGTATGCATTTATTTATTTATTTATTTATTTATTTAAAGAGATTTGCTCAAAGATGAAGCTGCATATGACCTCTTTTGTGTCTGAGCGACGTTCAGTCATTGACAGTGGTAACCTTTATCAGACCTGAAGACAGGTGAAGAATGAAGCATTATCTCATTACTTCTGATGTAGACTGCCATTGCTTGTATTTTCCCATCTTCTTTCAACATGGCTGGATATGTAATGAAGCAATTTAACCCTGGCTCCAGGGTGTCACAGCTTTGTACCATAAAGCCCTGTGTACTCAGCGTTACATGTTTGGCGGCAATGCAGTCCGATCTCTGAGTCCCAGTGGCTCTTTGAGAGAACTTTAAAAGTCAAACGCGCATCCTTCATTTGTGCTCATCCTATAGCAAGGGTGCGCTGTTTCAATCAAATTACTGTAATTGAGTTACATAGTGATCTCAATCAGTAAAATGCAAATCTTTTAACTGAATTAATTAAATGATTGTTTTCATAGTTCACCTCTGTATGAAATATAAAGAGTTCAAACAGAGTACTCTGCTGGAGTGTCCTTAATATTGTGTAATGGCATATGTATTGTGGGAAGATGACAGTAGCTGAGTTTTGGTGTTATATCTCTCCATGACAATGGGGTGTAATTTCTCTGGAATCTGTGGATCAATAGATTGCAGTTTTGTACATCTGTTGTTTGTTTGATGGGTTTTTTCTGTTTCTTTGTTTTTGTTTTCTAACTCCAGTTTGATTGAAGTTCTTTGCTAGTTTTTACATTATGCCAACACCAAGAACAGAAAACAGAAAAAAAAATCTGACTGCTTTGTTAAAAAGTATAATTTATACTTTACAAATTTACATTCCCATTGTTTTTATTTTAGTATTAAAGTCTACTTCCTTTTTTTTCTGAAACCAGGACTGGATATACTGGGCTTTAAGTTTATATTTCACCCGGGCATTAACAACCATTTTTGAATATTTATAAACATTCAAGATAATTTGTTAGCATTTTGGCTTAGAGTTTGGGCTTTGGAATTCCAACACTCCAACAAAGAGGAACATGTCCCCACCATTTTCAAACTAACAAGCTGACTGTAGATCTTCTCTGACTCTGGATAGTACAAACTCGATTGTTGTGGTTTCAAGATTTTCATTGGGAAGAATGGACTGGGTTATTCACTGTGCTTTCAGTGAATTTGGATTGTTAGTTGCCTTCCATTTAAAATAGGTAGTTAGCTAACTATGTAGATGCTGACTTCCAACCGAAATTTATGATTGGGTGAATCATCAAGTAGGACAATATCTTTGAATTTTATAACATTATTTTTGATATTTGAAAAGCTGAATGTGAAGCATTCTTTTGAAGAATGCTTGCTGAGTAGGGAACTTTTAGTTAGCTATGTGTACATATAATTAGCTTGTGAAAATGTATCCAAGTGACAAAACAAACAACCAAAAAAAAAAAAAAAAACAAGACAGCATAATAACTAGCTTGCTAGTTATCTATGGGTCCCTGTTGGTCAGCTACCAAGTTAGCCAGGTGTCAAATGATAGCAGCATTATAGCTGTTGGTTGCAAACACATTGTATCCATAAGGAGTGTCAACCAGTTACTTCTTTGGTTCATCGGAAATGTTTACCAGCTAACAAACTCCATCAAAGAGAAACACTAAATGAATTCAGAAATCATCACCTGCCTGCCTCTAAATATTTAAAGCTCACATCTGGAATGGCATATTAACATGATCATGACTGATTGCTTCTGCAGATGTTTACATTTTTGCAAATCAGCCTTGTTGTGTTTTTAATTGGGTTGTGTTCTTTAAAGAACTGCAGGCTTGGGTGTCAAAATGAACAAAGAGATGGTGGCACTAAGTTGCGTTGCTGTATGTTGCATGTTGTTCAGTGTTCATATGAGTAAGTAAATCATGAGATTTCTTTCAGCTAAACTGGTGTCTGTTTGGACTTAATACAATTACTGTAACGTATTTTGGAGTGTTGGCAATTGGGGTCAAGTACCTTGCTTGGTGGTGTAATATATTTGATTAAATTTGTGTCAGAAAAACAAACACAAAGCCAGCAATGGTTCCATGCATGCACAAGCTACAGGCTAAAGGTCAGAGCTGATCTTAGAGTACTCCTATGGTTTCTTAATGTCAGCATCACCGCTGATCTCAGTTCAGCTGCTGTTTGTAACATGTGTAACATTTGTAATGTGTTTGTAACGTGTAATTGCCAAAGAAGTCACAGAATATTGGACATACAGGTGCATGGCACATGCCAGCAGCAGGAATACCTACTGAGCATGTGCAGTAAGAGGCTGTCACCCCAGCTTGAAAGAGTGCCAACACTTGTGCATTGAAGCATTGCATTTTGAGAGTGAACACAAACAAAATAAATCAATGGAATTGCATTGTACTTACAAACTTTAGATTGTGCTGTTATTAAGATCAATTTCATTAGGTGGTAAGATAAATTTGAAAAGTTCTCTTTTTTTCCTTCTTTTTTTAATACGCAGTATGTGGCAAAGTGCATGAAATGGAACAATACTTTCAGTCGTAGGCAATTAAGCAAACGCAAACACTGAAAAAACGGTTTGTTACTCTCCAAAAAAGGTTTATTTTTGTGCATTCCCATCAACAGGTGGTCGTTTAATTCAACTTTATTAGGTGAAAAGAACAAAACCGGCAAGCACAGATAATTACCAGAATTAGAGACAATAATGACTATTTACGTGTTTCAAAGAAATGGCGGCCGTAATTGTACCCGTTCTTACAAAAACCTGTCTGTCTGGAGCAGAGCCATTCCATGCAATTACAGAGGAAGTGTAATCAGAAAAAAAAAACCAAAAAAACACTTGAATTAAAAGTCTGTATTGATTAAATAAAGCAAAATTTTTCTGTGTGTGTGGTCTTTATACATGTTTATCTTTTCCACTCTTTCTGCAATCCCCCAAACAGGGTTTTCTGGTTATATGATTCCCTCTGTAAAGTGTGCTTTCTTCAGTGTTGGTGACGCAACTGTAAAAACATGTTGTGACAAATGCATTCTGATTGATTGACAGATTCCTTGTTAAAAGGAGAGAAGCCTCAGATTCCGGATACCCCTTTGATGAGGGGCAAAACATTCCACTGGGTCCCAGGGGTGTTCCACAGACGTGTCACTCGCTGAACGGGGACTGCCATCCTGCCACTGGGGATGTCTCTGCTTGAGTGTGTGTAATCTGTGCTATCATCTGCCACAAAACAATTAGGATGACAAGAGTAGTTATCTGCCAGCAGGCCGGGCCATTGAGAACTAAGAGCCCACTGAAGTGATTTCTTACACCGAGGGGTATTTATTTATTTATTTATTCATTTATATTACTCACATATGGCATGGCTTTGAAAATACTACACTGACCCTGAATATATGGTGTTCACTATAAGGTTTTAAGGTGACCCCACAGCCGTCCTTTTGAAAGTAATGGTAAAGTTATTAAAAAAAAAAGACTTACAAAAGTGTATTTTATTGGGACTTTTGAGTAGCTCAGGGGTTAAGGCGTTTGCCTTGACTGCAAAATGACCTGTATGACCCTGCCTTGATCCCAGTCGTGTCATTTGCTGATGGCGACTGGGAATCCAAAGCAGCAGAACAAAGTGTTTTGTTCTTGTTTTCAAAGTGGTGAAGTTGCAGTTTTTAATCCAATGACAAGTTTTGAAATCCTTTGACACCAGAATCTATTTACATATTTGCAAGCACAGAAATTTCCATATTAATTGTAACAAAAACAGTCATATCTTCAACAGACAGTTATAATTTGCAGAAATGTTACCAATGGGACATGGGCCAATCCATCAGCATGTCTCCTGCAGTGTATTATGGGACTTCTGTGTGGCCTTTATAGTCTATACAGCGGCTTTTGACTGTGGTTGTGTGAGAGCGTCTATGTCCCTTTCCGTGTGGCTTTTTGTCTGGCATATTAAACTCTTTATTTGAAACACTAATCAACTGCTCATCTGTGTTACAAAACCATGAAAAGTGAAGGGAAAAAAAAACATAATTATGGTGTGCACTTCAAAGGCAGTCCATCTTTGTGCGTGCACCTCTCTGGAGGGTGGCTAAAAATACCTCTGTCCCGGGCTGGGGTGCAAAAGTGGACCAGAGATCGGCGGAGGGCTCTGAGCGGGGCCCCCGATCAGGGATGCAGTACAGTGAGAGGTGAGGGTGGGAGGTTCCCGGCCGGTGATGTGTCCCTGTCATTTATGTTAATGTGATTGTTATTGGTTTATTAATGTGTCAGTCGGGGTGAGGCTGGAGATTTATTCCCGGGCGGAGTGTCGATGGGGGCCGGCTCCGCCGTGTCAGCGGTGATAAGTTACTGTCGGAGGAGCTAATATAAACACTCGCCTCGGCAGGACAGGGAGAGGTAGGGGAAGTTCAATGACACTGAGCTCGGGTTTACCACAGGACCCAGGCTTCCCAGAGGCAAAGGCAGAGAGCTCACGGAGAAGGAGAAAGAGAAAGGGAGGCGCAGAGGTAAGAGAGGAGGAGAGAGGGAGAAAAAGTGAGAGAAAAAGCTAAAGGTGAGGAAGAGAGAGAGTGAGAGAGAGAGATATCAAAAGGAAAGTGGAGATAAAAGATGGAGACAATGACAAACAAAAAAATGAGAAGACAGTGGGAGACATAGTTAAAGGAGAGGGAGAGAGACAGAGTGAGAGCAATAGAGAGACATGAGGCAATATGAATGTCTTTCTTCAGAACACAAATCTATGTCTGTATATAACAACTTTAAAGGTCAACACACTGATGTTTAGTCATCTCCTCTTCTCTCCAGCTGGGCTAATCACATGGGTATTGGGATGTTTGCCAGTGTAAGTTGTGCCATCACGGTGTGTGGATCACCCATTCTACATCTCCAAAATCCCAACCCAGATTTTGTGATGTTGGCATGCAGTTTTTTTTCCCTCCTTGTGTTACTGTAATCTTTTTTTTGCCCAAACCAGGCTTCAGCGCAGCGACGCATGTGCCAAGGACAGCTGCTAATGTCAGAGAATGCGCTTCATTTCTGAGCCTGTGCGTGTGTGCGATTTGAATGGCCGGCTGTGTTTCAATTAGTATTTTTCATCTGTGGTAGCTATTTCATTAACATGCGTTTACAAGAATGTGCCAAACGCGGGTAATTTCTCATGTCAGCCCAGACTGTTGGCATGGCGACATTTTCATTTTGCGGAGTGAAGCGGCACCTGGGCCCTCACCAACCCTCCGCTATAACAAATTCACCAAGAAATGATGACAAGCTTTTATTTTCAAACACGCTGTATGTGTTTACAAAGTTCTGAGTGAAAGAGAAGTGCCTGAAAATACCCCTCATGCAACACTCTCTACTTATACTTCTTATGGGGACCAATGTTTCATTTACAATTAATCATTGCTTTGTGAACAATAAATCAATATTGAGAGTTATAAGTTACAGGGACAGTGACAAATTTGCATAGATATTTCTCTCATGTAAACATTTACACACATCGTTAAATGATATATCTAATGTGTGCATGTGTTTATGTATGCATTGTTTCATTATTTATCAATACAGATATACCCTTAGTGAATTACATTTTAGCCAGTTTATTGTTAAAACTTAGAATTCACTGAAACACTCTCCATGATGGATGCTGCATAAACATCTAGTAGTGACAGTGAGGATTAGTGAACCTCATTTATGAACCTGGATGGAGGTGTCCTGATTTATAAAACATTCGCAGATCAGAGCCAATCATAGGGTTTTTCTGTGGAGAGTGGTACGTTTCACTAATTCCACTAATAATAGGTTTGAAGAAACTTCATCTTTCCATCACCAATATAGACTATATAAAGCCTCCATAAGCACTATTGTACACTCTCTCCTCGAATCTAGTCTTCCATATGGTGCTGTGTCTTCATCCATATCAAGTGTCATTCCCATAACAAACCGCATTAGACTGCCGGTGATAATGTCACTTATTACAGGGATAGGGACATACCTGACCTAATGATAGACCCTATGATGGTCTGTGTGCTTGCAAATGTTTATGGACTACACCGGAATGTGTTACATGATGCTTATGAAGACTTATGCTTATGATGGCCCCAGCATAGAAAAAGTTACCAAATTCACAAAATGCATCCTGGCAAATTATAGCAGAGTATATGGGATAATCAGTGAGATATATCCTGGGAACACTCAACAAATGAGCACGGGCGGAGGGGCCTCTACCGACACTGTTTAAATTACTGGAAGTTTAAAGGTTTTGTTTGTTTCCGAGGCTTTGCTGTCTCGCCAAGGAGTTGTGAATAAGATACCGATAAAGTTTAATTCTTAATCTTTTATCATCTTTAAAGACATTTCACCCACATGACCTCGAAAAAATGAGCTTTATCTGAGGATACGTAGAAAGCTGCGGCTCTGGCAGCCACTGATAAAATCCTTTTTTGTCCCTTCCTCTTTTGTGGATTTTAAGCAGTTTAAGAGAAGAGTCCTCTAATCAGGAGAAAAGGTGACTAAGCGTGCATCCCCCTTCTGAAAGCACACTCGCACTCGGTAACTGCACCAGCTAAATAAATACCACCTTACGTTTCCACTATCATACATGATAACAGGATTCACTGCATTCCAGACTTCAACCTTTAATGAATTTGAACCCACCCCCAACACACACACACCCCTTTCAGTGTGCTCAGTCATTTCAAAATTTGGCAGGTGTTGACACGGCGAGAATATAACTGAGAGCATTAGAAGGGATTGCCTATCCCGTTTCCTTTCCATTCAGCCTGTTGCTGATCTTACACTGTCTGTTTCATTGTATGAAAACCCCCATGCTCCAGCAACCCCACCCCGCCCTAACTGTGTTTTTTTCTTTTTTTTTTTTTTTTTTAAAGATTGGAGTGAAATCTGGATGAGGCCAGCGAGGTCGGTTGTTGAGAGAGAGTTGACAGCCTTCTGATAACTGTGGCTGCAGCTGCTCCTGACCATTCTAGAATGTCTCTGACAGAGACAAACGACAGGCTGATCAAAGTGACCAATCAGCAGCGCAGGGGTGGTGGCTGTGCCTCCCAGCACATGGACCCGGTGCATGGATGACTGGCTGATCTGTGGCAGGAGCAGAACATCAGAGCCAAGCCATGACTGTGCAAAGGCCAGGGGTGGAGGCAAATAGCTCAGAGGCTGCTAAGTCAAAAAGAAGTACTGTCTTAACAATCAGTTAGTGTTTGTGTAAAATTTTGCATAATAACTAGCACAGTCAGAAAAGGTGTTTGGATGTTTTAAGGTTTTTGGTTTTCAGCTCATCTCAGAGGTAGGGTGAAATAACTGCGCTCCTTTCCCCCGTTCCCCACAATGATGAAATTAATGGTGTCCTTACCCCCACCCTGAGGATTCTGGGAAATTGCGCTGACTGATGCCCTGGCCCCCTTGCTGGCCGGGCTCGTGGCTGGCAGAAGAGGCTGCCCCCTCGGGACCCTGCCGCTGCCGGTTCTGGGAAGTGGATAACAGCGGCTTGCACTTCCTCTCACAAAATAACTCGATAACCAGCACCGAGACCAGAGACTGACAGCATTTATAGAAACAAAAAAACAACAACAAAGTCTCCACCGAGACATGAATTATTCCCTAGGGGTGGGTTGGGCAGTTTGGAATAAGCCCCCCTTCGGTGTTTTTGTGCATGGGAGGAGGGGGGTAGCAGTGGGGTTGTGGGTAGTGAGGGGGTGGGGGTGTTGGGGGGGGGGAGGGGGCTAACAGGGTTTCTGAATCGCTTGTGTTGCAGTCATTATCCTGACAAGCTCGGTAAACTGTTTATCATTCCTAGAAAAACAAAGCCAGATTGTGGAATTATCAATTCTAATTCACGGTGGAAGGCTACGGCAGTAATGAACTGTGGCGTCGTAGCGGAGACAACTGAAGCGCTTTTGATGAGGGGAAGGTTGAGGAGCTCGTGTAATTACCAGCCTTTTCCTGCAGCTTCTCCTGTGTGATTCGGCTCAAACATCTCCCGGCACCCGACTCCCATAAACCCCTGCTCCACGGAACCCTCCCTACCCCTCAGCATTCCCCAGGCCACTCGGTAAAGCAGTTGGGCTTTCGGTCATCCCCACAGCTTATTACACCCTTTTATCCTGTCGGTGCATTCATAGCTATCAGCTTGTGCTGTCCGCTTTCTGTAAGCATGCGTTCCATGCAAACTCAACCCAATTGTTAAAAAGAAATGAAGAAGACAAGGCCTTAATAAGTATCAGTTTACAGAACTTCGTAGTAATATAATTGTAGTGTAATAGAGTAATTTACTCTTGTGATGACCATACTTCATGAAGGGCAAATACCTTAGATTTGATATATTACACATGTGCAAAGTTGACCCTGATATGAGACACAAGGTGTCCAGTTTCAAATCAGACATTCCTTCTCTTTACAGTCTCATCAACAGGAATGAATAGGTGAGGACAGTGACAATCATTTAGCCCGTTTTTAAAGAAAATAATTCAATAACCTTCGTCATTGTGACTAGTTTAGTACTTGCTGTTTATTTTACATGTAGCATTGCAATATGTTTTTGATTCTGTGGTCTACCGAGTGATGTATGGTAGTATACTTGCCTTCCCTTGTCTAGTCAGGTTGCACAAGATAACTTGGGGAAGGGCTTGAATAGTGTCATGCTCACACTCACTGGTCTGGGAGTGTTGTTAGCCTGGTCTGACACTGTTGCTCATTCAGCTTGAATGGATACACTTCTGTTCTGCTGTGCTGTAAGTCTCTCTGGATAAGATGAATACAGTGTGCTGCAATGCAGTTTGTAATCCAATAACCTTAATTGTTTTGAGTGGTTTGTCCCATTACAGAAATCGGAAACTAGTACGCCACAGCAACCCCAGGACAGGTCCAGTGTATCTCTCCATGGGGAGAATAAATTGTGAAGAAAGCACACTGGTGATCAATCGGTCATTTTTTGTGGGCTTTGTATTATAGTTCAACTATGCCACATACAGGCAAGTAGAAATTTTGTTTGGGTAAGTATATTTCTGGCCCACTTGCACGACTGGGCAAGCAAAGAAAAATCTTAATATTGAACCCTGTATGTTCTTGCAGATGATATTTCACTTAGTTACAGTCTGACAGTCTCACAGAAAAGAATAAAAATGATAATATGGCCTTCAAACTGCATGGAAAGAGACGGTTTAATCAGCACATACTGTAAGGGCAGTATGTGCCATCTCAGATTCCTCATACTGAAGTCAGCTTTTCACAGTTTCAACAGAATTACTCATATAATGTTATTTATACAGTAAGAACTACTCTCACAGTATGCAACTCTTTTTTAAACAATTACAACGTTCATTAACTCATCAGATATTTTCTGTCAATGTAAAAGCAATAGACAGGACTGGTGTAAAGACCCACCACGGAGAGCTTGTTGTTGTTGTTGATCATTTTGAAATGGGTTGACGTCATTACCACCAAAACAAGATTCTCATTTGCAATTTAATGTTTTTTTTTCTTTTTGTTTTCCCAGGGGGAGGGTAATCTGTACAGTTAACGGATTTCACTTCTTTGAGGATATTCTACATGCATGTGTGCTCTCCCTGTCCGTCAGGAGTGCCTTTGGGCAGATTTACACAGGAAGAGTGCTGAGACCTCAGAGTTTCTGTTTCCTGAGTGTTGGTCTCAGCATCTATGTTCAAAATAATCCCAGTGGTACAATCAATGAAGAGGTACGTGCATCAGCAGTAAGTGTGAGGAGAGAGGGGTTAGGTAGCACACAGCGCAGAGTGCTAATGCAAGGAAATGAATGAGAATCTTATTCAATAAAAGTAGGAAGGGTCAATACGGGCTATTGATGAGACCATGAAGTCTTGACTTCAAAAGGTTTTTTTTTTTTTTTTTTTTCTCTCAGCTCAGCAGCAAACTGCTTTCTGTGTCAAACTGGTATCCTTCAATGTTAAAGTTATGTCCTTGAAAGCAAAGTTTGTTGCAGCACAAACTTGCAAGTAGAGAAGTAAACAAAAATAGTGTTTTTTGATTCTTGAGGGAACAAACTGAAGTGTCTCTCACACAAGTGCACACACGTGCACACACACACACACACACGCACACACACACACACACACGCACACACACACCAAATGTGGTGTTTGTGACGTTTTTGGGGGTTTTTTTTTGTAAGTTTGTGAGGCTTACGATGGCAAATCAACACTAGCTAGGATGACAGTTATGTATTTTTCAAAAATGCATTGAAATTCACATTTCAGTGTGTGTGCCTCTTTATCTTAGTGTGCTTTCCTGTGTGACTTACCTGGACAGGACCTCCACTCAATGCCTGTCATAATACAAATGACAAAAAAAGACAAAAAAACTTGATCCCCTCATGTCTCCTTGGGGAAAAAAAATGTACGAGTCTCTTGTATTGCGGGCTTTTGTGCGACGTGGTAGCTTTCAAGGGCAAACGCTCACGTATCACAGAGTCTGGTTGTCATTATAAATTATGCATCTTTGGTTTGGTGGCACGCGAGCGTTGCTCTGCGGAGAGAGCTGGGAGCCCATTTGGCACACGCCGGGTATTCTGTACGGCAAACTCCTCTTGGTGACAGGAACTGATTTTACAGGGAGTAATGGGAATTAGGAGGGAGTCCCATGGCGTGTTAAGCCCTTGTCAGAATTTAATGACTGGAAACTCAATGACACTAGACCTCAGCACCTGGCCTTTATCTTCGCGAGGTTGCTAATCCTTGTAAAAGCATTGTTCTCTTGAATAATAAGAGGGTTACCCTGTGTCTTTCAAACTGAGCAGTCAGAAAAGTCCATGCCTGCCAAAATGCCTTTGGAGACAGCTTTTTACTCAAGCGCCAGCCTCCTCTTGTGTTGTACAGTGTAAAACTCAAGTAAAAAAAATACAACAATAATCATTTAAAAAATAGTATATACTAGTATATACTAATAGTATATAATAATCACCTACACATACATACATTTTGCACATGACACTTTATTGAAACCATGTAGGGAAATAAAATCTCTGATTAGTAAAGAACAGTATCTCATCAAAATCTAGTTAATATCAATAGGCTGATGTTCTGAACAATATTTGTTCCCTGCTGTCTCTCTCTCTGGTTTTAAAGAGACAGATAGATAGATAGATAGATAGATAGATAGATAGATAGATAGATAGATAGACAGATAGATAGATAGATAGATAGACAGACATTGTTATGGTAGCAGTAATCCACCCCAGGAGGATTATTTTAAAAAGCCCACGCCTGTTCTGCTTGTCTTATATAGAAAATAGACAAATTCCAATAACTCCCTGCCATCCTCCCTCCCAGACCCACCTGAAAGATTCGTACGGCTTGCTATCATTTCTGCCACTCAGAGTCGCAGGAGGTGAGTAAGCGGCAGACTGTGGAGCAGCTTCAGAGCCGCGGGTTGATGACTAGGCTTCCCGCATTGCGGTGGTTCTGTGGTGTGGTAGTTTATCCTTAATTTGAGAAATAATAATAATAATAATAATAATAATAATAATAATGATAAACAGAGAAAAAAACGGCTCATCTCCAGATTGTTTTGGCTTGATGTTAACCTGATGTATTAATACAACGCAGTACCATGCCCTGTGTTGTACAATGACTGGGTATGTGTCCATCCATTCATAGCTCCAGACCTGCTGCTTGGGGATAGCACTGCAATTCACATTGAAACATATGATGATGATTTATCATTATTATTATTATTATTAGTAGTAGCAGTAGTAGTAGTAACAGGAGGAGGAGGAGTAGGAGGAGTAGTGGAAGTAGTAGTAATAGTAGTAGTATTTTGTATTGAATGAAAATATGCACCACACTTCAAATTAGTTGTAGAAGGTGTAAAAGTGCAGTGGTTTTTGTCCCCAGGTCCTGAGGAATAAGCCTCTTTCATTTGCTAGCAATACTTATTCACTCACTCTATACAAGCCCTAAGGTGCTCATGGACCAAGGACAATTAATATGGTTTACATGCATTATATCAGCAGTTTGAGCCAAGATTTCATATGAAGAAGAATTAAAGAATTAAAGAAGAATTAAATTAAATTGGAATTGCTTGGGAATAATAAATAAATATACAGTTGTTTAGTTTCCCTAAGTTTCCCTTGCACATGCATTTGCTGGAGCCAGCCATTTTAGGAGTTTTTCATCTTATCAAGAACTATTTCAATTCCATTCACTTAGAGGTTCAGTGAAGCAAGACAGGCAGTTTACAATATTGCCTAACTATTTTCTTAATGTGGTGAGATAAATTTGTTTCAATATACTGGTGAGGCCTTATTAGCTGTTACTGTCTCTAATCCATCACTGCAGAGAGTGGAGGCTCCTGGGAGATTCAGCTGCAGCCACTTGCAAATCTACTTCTATTGACAGTTGCTATTAGTTTTTTGGATTTTCATGGGAACAAAGTATTATGCGGAAATAGACATATGGTGGCTGATGTCAATCTCTGTGATTTTTACAAAAACAAAAAATGTTTTGATTGATACCATCTGCTGTTTTGGAAGCAGAAATTCCTTACTCTACATACACTACTGTGAAGATACTCCATTGAATTCTATGGATTCAAATTCAAATGTTGTTATACCGATCAATTGGTGCAAACCCATGCATAACTGGAAGTATGACAACAACTCTCCCCATGCCTTCCCCCAGATCACAATACATGAAAGGTGCTACAGGAATGTAATCCATTAAATATGAATGTCTTACACACATGACTGCAGTGCTCAATTTCCTGATTTGTGCTTGATTTTGAAATGAATTATTTGTTTTTGTGGTGATGTGCTCCTTGCACTGTTTCTATGGGTGCTGCATCAGTCAGAAGTATACCACATCTCCTCATATTGCATTCCATTTTTGTGGCTCCTAAGGTTATATGTAATGTATATTTAAATCAAGAACTGTGCCCAATGCTGGATGTACAAATTATTTCATTACAAGTTGTATATGATAAATCTTATTGTATTATTCAATGTCACTTTATAACTGCATATGAATATACAATATGTTATTGTTAACATTTTCACATCAAAATTCATATTCTGTATACCTATACTCTGGCCTGAATTTAAAACAAATTTTCTTTCTCACTGAGGAATGTGTCAGTTACCCAGCAGAGCTTGTGTTCAATAATACTCAGTAACAATTTTTAGAATCTCATACACCATCAAATCTATTTGCATTTTTTGCGAAAAAAAAATAACAAGTTCATTTTCCGTGTCAGTTGTGAAATGAGTTCTGCAGCTTTGTCGGAACATCTTACAAGTCACGCCATTGTCTGACATCAATTCTGGTGACACCGTATTCTTTAGTGCATCAGCAGTGGTTTGATGTTTCTACCTCATTAACCTCCATGATCCTAAAATTGGCATCATAACTCCTTCTCCATTCCCTGGACACTTGCCCAGCTCTTGATCCACTTTTTTTTCAGCACAGTCACTGCAGGTAGCTTTATCTCCTGAATGCACAGTCAGGCCAGCAGCATTGCTTTGGAGAGGGCCACTGCTGTTGCCAGTTCACGTTGGCAAAGGGGACCTGTCCGCAAATACAGGGAAAGCTGCACTTTTTTAAACCTCATGTGAATGGTGGATGGTAATAATAGTCTTAAGTTAAAGCTAAAATGGTCATACAGTGATTTGTCTCAGAAGTCCCAGGTTTGTGTTCAAATTTTGCATGGAACTGCCTGCTCCTTCATCATCATCATCATCATCATCATCATCATCATCATCATTATCATAATCTTCTTCTTCTTCTTCTTCTTCTTCACATTTTTGTCACTTTTTGTCATCTACAACTGCAATGTCAACTTATTACTTTTTATTGACTGTTTTTATTTGTTTCTTGATAGTGGGGATATGGAAGCATATCAATGTTTTTGTTGCTGTTGTTGTTTTTGTTTTTGTTAACTGGATTGTGCATCGAGAGGTGTGATTGCTCTCTGTGGGATAGTTTGGCTACAGACAATGCTAAACAAAGGGCCTTAAATTTCCATTTCAGCAATGTGGCTGTAATTACTCAGGGAAATGTGCACAGCTAATATCTGTCCTAAAGGGCTCTCTGAGGGCATGGAGAAAGAAAGACACCAGCATTATATAAAGAAGAGAGGGCCAAGTTAAATCAAACCACCTTGTGCTTAGGCCTTCAACAGGGGTGACATGTTTGAAAAAGTGTTACTCTTCTTTTAACTTTTTTTTTATTATTAACTCAGAATAAATTGTACAGAAAACAAAGAGAAATCTGTTTAAATGTGACACTCAATGCTAAAGCGAGGTGTGCTGCAGCTATACTCAGGGGCAGTATGACATTGCAGTCGCAGGTACGAATCCCAGGTGTAGCAGCGCTGCCGTATCCTTGGGCTGAGTGCCTCATGTGAACCGTTTCAGAAAAAATCCAGCTTAATCAACAGAAAATACATCAACATGAGGTATGTAAATGACTCTGATCAAGACACACGGATTAGTGACTTATTACAGTAATAACAGAGACTACAGCTGTACTAGCGAAACTGAGTCAGCGTTAAAATGCAGCCGAGTCATCAGTTTGGAATCAAGATGCTAATACAGCACCCTGCTTACCTTTAGACTACAATGTATATCCGAGTCAGTGTGCAACAATGGATTTGTCCTCTGTCTGTTTGGACATAAACAGTGTGAGTTCTGCCTCCGTTCGCTCGGTGTATTCTGTCTGTGTATGTTGTGCCAGAGCTCGGTCGAAAAACAGATGATCTATGGGAGCCTCCAGTCCCCCCCAGCTCAAGGTGTTGCCAAGGGTCGTCAACGGCGTTACCCTGGAGAGCACCCGAGCACAGCGACCTTCACGGCAGCCGGTCCCTGGCAGTTCCGTGTGGGTCAAATTCATTAGTCATCCCAACACTTCTGCGTGTCCACATCCAGCCAATATACCTCCACCTCCCCTGGATATATATTTATTTTAGTTATTAACACAAAGGGCACACTTCAATTTACACTTGAAAACTTCAAAGGGACACTTCTAAAAACTTTGTGTTTTTCAAATATTGACTAGGAGACCGCAGCTTCTGTTTAGTGATACTTTGAATGGAGATAAATCTCCCATCATCCTTTGCTGCTCCACATCCTGCACCCTGAAACCCCTATTAGATCTTCCCAAAGATTCTCCATTGATGAAGGCTTGTGTCCTCAGGAGAGTGGTAAAAAGCAGGACTGCGATCATAAATTCAGCCCCCTCAGGCCAAAGGTTTTTTTTTCCCTAAATGTGAATAAAACTCTTGAAGTTTTGTTTTTTCTTTTTAATTGTTGTTGTTGTTTTTTTCAGCAAATACAAGACTCCTGGCCATGTAAGTTACAGGACTTCTCTGTATTTTCTTTTTTTATTTGTTGAAAAAAGCAATCTTGAGAAAGGTCACCTTGACTGCAACATTTATTATTTTTTGCTGCACAGTAAAAGAAATAAAAGAATGCTGGGAAAATCCTCCCTTTTTGAAGTGAGTCATTTGATTGTTTGTATTGGCTTTGTTTGGGGGATCTTTTCTCCCTGCTCCCTGACCTAGATACCATCAGAGTGGGA
The DNA here is from genome assembly GCA_019176425.1 of Megalops atlanticus. Lineage (NCBI taxonomy): Eukaryota > Metazoa > Chordata > Actinopteri > Elopiformes > Megalopidae > Megalops > Megalops atlanticus. The sequence goes on from CM032891.1 coordinate 29,545,043, forward strand.
GCGTGGCCAGAGCTGTTTAAGTGTTCTTTTTTACCTTGAAATGAACCAGGTAACAAACCCAGCTTTGAGGAACACACTGCAGGCCTTACTGGAAACCAGGAGACCTGCTTCCAGTCCCTCACTGGTTTTCCTTTCAAAAAAAATCACCAGATTGTGGGTACAAGGTTTATCCTGGGACTTCACCTTGGTAGAAAGACTGGTTTAAAACAATACTGAGGATTCTTCTTCTTGTAAGGCCATGGGTATGCATTTGGTTTTAAAAGATGTTGAGCAGCAGGAAGAGGGTCACAATGAAACCCAGTCACTGTAGAATTCAGAGGTGTAAAGTGAACTCGGGTTTATTGTCAAGGCTTTTCTCGACGTTACATGAGTCTGTAAAAATAATAAAATAAAGGACTGAGGGAATGGAGACACATCCATCCACTAGCCTGTCACTCCCATTCCTCCTTTTCTTTCCCATCACCCCCTCACCATCCTCACCAGAAGACCACCAAATCAGAAACCAAAAAAAAAACACCAATATCCAATATGCTGTGTCAGAATAAAAGTTCCTCAATAAAAGTCTCACATTCTTCTTTAGTTCTCGTATTTTTTTTTTTTTTTTCCCTTCATCAGTCAGCTCTCAGTGGCTGGCTGGGCTCAGTGATGATGTCTGCCAGCCCAAGGTCAGGTGATGCTAGGACTGGGTACACAGTCTTTACAAGGCCAAGGGCAAACTAAAGAAAGAAAAATGAACACAAAAAAGAATAATCATAAAAAAGGAGAACTGGAAAATGATTATAATTAAAAACTAGAACCCACTACAGCACAGGCATAAATACTTCTCTTATAACCAGTCCCCTCATAGATACTCTGTATTCACCCATCAAGAGAGCTGGCAATTCAGAAAATAATTCTCAAGTTCAAATAAACTGAGAAGCAGTGACAGTTACTTCCAAGAGCGACAGAACATACAATAACCAAACAGCTCTTTGGTTTAGAAGACTGTGAAGAATGTGAAAACCATCATAATAAAAGGAAACATCTCACCCCCAAAAAAAAAAAAAAAAGATAGGAAAGCATAACTGCAATAATAAAAGGCACACACACACACAAGGTGTGATGGCCCCCTAAGCAAAGCTCCATGTCAGTACACCACATACTGCATGTACACCCACAGGAAAAGCCTGAAAATAATGTCCAGAGAAAAATGAAGGCAGGAAATTAAATGCTGAAATGGTGCCATGATATGCCTAAGACAATAATGTGTTGTGAAAGATGGAAACTGGCCATTTAAAACGTGAATGCATGCATGGACCCATTCACCTACGTGCAGGACCACAGACACTCAGTTGATAGGCCTGGCAGTTCTACAGTCAGTGTATTGTGCCTTGGTTTTGTTGTTATCAGAATGCAGGGAGGACACTGGAAACCTGCTAAATATGAAGCAAACATCAAAGTGCATGTCAAACAGATCATAATAACTGCGGATACTCACGGTTACTTAAGGATACACGTGTTCATGGTGACTCATTTTTTTATCCTTTCATTACACACTTGTTGGCCTGAAATATGCGTAATTCCAATGCTGATAAGTCACCATGTCCCAGTGATGGCTTTTTGAACATATAACACCATTGGCTTTATTCCATGGTGTGTTTAATTCAAAGAATCACAATACTGACAAATATGTTTGCTCATTTCTGTGCTTTTTTAAAGGTTTAAGGGCTTTGACTATGATCCCCCCCTTCTTCTTTTTTTACATTGAAATTTATTTATCACATTTTTATCATGCACTCACTAATGCGAGAGAGGCTTTTACGCCTTTACTGGATGCTGTGATTTGTCTGGAGCTGAAAACAATGTTGATCCCTCGATTATTTCGGCGCTCCAAAGTGAGCAATGGGTTGGAGGTGTCTAAAGCACTCTGTAAGGACTGACATGCTGTGAGAGAGAGAACTCGCACGCCCATCAAACACATCGAAATCAAGCAGAGACGAGACAGACAGGGTAACCTGCAGAGACCGGCTGGCTCCACACGCACACAGGCATCATAACTTTCAGGTGAGCGGCAGCTCTTTCTCCCTGTTTCTGTTCACAATTCACTGACACAGACATACATTACAGTGCGCACACCATCCGATTGTGACACCACCGGTCATCATCTCATCCTTCTTTTTTGATGGAGTATTCATCCGTTATAATGGTTCTGTTATGTACAGTATGTCAGATTCCATAGACCTGTAAAATTCTAAATTACAATATGAGCTGTTCACAGGCCCTAAAATTTGCACAAATGCAACAAAAAAGCTTAAATGATTTTTTTTATTATTTAATTCTGTATTTTCCATTTATTTTTTTTTTACTATAAATCTGGATGTAGAAGTATTTCTTTATTCAGAAATAACCTCTATCGTCTGCTATGTCCAAAAGCACAGTGTAATGCGGACGGCCTACAAAGCAAAGGGTGGGAGCTTCATTCTAATTTAAAACATTATCACACTTCAATTGATAAGAATAACTAGGAGCCCTGTATTTTCTGACACTGTTGCCAGCACTGAATTCTGTGAACAGCTGGGTTGATAGTGGCGTTTATCAAGCACCGTTCCTTTCAAGCGCGGAGAGGCGACGTGTTGCCAAATGATTGTGTGAACTTCCCTCTTATATCCACCCAAAAGTTGCCTGGTTCTGAACGTCTTTTTAAATGCCGAAAGGTCGGTGTCATTGGCTAAAAAAAAAAAACAATAACTACGCAGCATTCTGGGGTGACATTTTGGAAAGACTAACCCTTGCCACACATTGGAGTTCGTACAGTAAATACCACAGTTAGAGCTTTGGAGATTTTCTGTGCACTGCGGTGCTAACCTAAACCCTGTGTTTGACCGGAGCAGCATGAGAGAAGCTATCTTCTCCATTTCCAATAAAACAGATTCTGGATATTTGAAGAAGCGCCACTTTTCAGCTTCTGCACCATCACTGCACAGAAGTGCTATTTGCTCATTGGATAAGTTCACAGCGAGTGCGCTGCAGCCGAACTCGAACCTGTCCGGCCGAGGAGCACACCTTGCCACAGAAGAGCCTTCTCCCTGTCGGCGCGTGACACTTGTAACGAGACGGATGCTAATTAACGTTTGATTAAGCTGAGAGTGATGTGGTGGAGAGGTGGAGAGGGGCCTCCTGCTGATCATGTGCTGTCTGTCAGAGGCAGACGCTGTGAAATTGGATTGTTCTCTGTCATTAGCCCCTGACCCTTAGCTCTGTGCATTCCTCTGTGAAAAAGCAGGGAACACAGACCCCGACACCGCAGCCTTGACTACGGAGAAATCAGCAGAGACGGCAAGGTCACAGGCATTCAACTGATTGATCGCGCACGGGCGTGTGTGTGTGTGTGTGCACGTAAGTGTGTGTGTTACTTGCGTGTGCGTGTGTGTGTGTGTGCATGTGTGTGTCGGTCTTGTGTGTGTGTGTGTGTGTGTGTGTGTTTGTGTACGTGTGTGTCACGTCCATTCTAATTTGCGTATCTATCCGTAGGAGGAAAACAACCTTGTGTTGGAAACACATGCTAAAAAACAAATGCTGGGAAGACATTTTTTGTTTGTTTGTCTGTTCACGCATATTACCATTCACCAGCGTCCTCTTGGATTTAACTAGATGGTCCAATAATAATAATAATAATAATAATAATAATAATAATAATAATAATAATAACTGCAGTTATTTTCTTCTTAAGTAACTATGGTAACTTTTGGTCACTGAAAAAACATTCTGCCTCAGCCAAGGCAAGCTTTATTTCATGGCTGTCGAGGCATTGGAAGCCGTTAACACTCTCCACACTGAAGTGTGCACCGCTGGGCAGGAAATTCTGCAGGGAGCTGAGTCGGAGCTACGAGGAGAGTCCCCTGAGAGTAGGCCCAACTTTCCTACCAACTGTTCAGCTTCTTCAAGAACGCTGGCTACACTTCCTCTCTGCCATTGAGTGTGCAGAAAAAAAAAAAAACCTCCGAGCTGAGGAAAGAAACTATTACTAATTCATGAGTCGCTTCAGAAAGCAATGGCATATTAATGAGGACTTTTTGTGACAAAATAACATATGCATGAGACTGCTTGGGGGATGTATTTTTAACATAGGAAGTCAACGCGGGCAGTCAAGTGGAAGGTGATGGGGAGACAAATGAAGACAAAGCAGCAAAGCAACTTTCTCAATTGAGGAACAGGGCTGTTTTCCAGACGGCTATTTAAACGTCGTTTACTCTGTGGAGCTGTGGAAGCTTATCACCACTGCTCAACGGCACTGCCGCAAAACAGGATGTGATGTCATCATTTGCCACAGCCCTCTGGAGGTTCTTGGGAGCAGCCAGGTGCAGCAGTGGAATTGTTTTAGGGGGTGGAGGGTGGGTGATCCTCTAGACTTTTAATTGGCTATTCGGCGGGGGTGAGTTCCTACTGTAAACACTCCTGCAATGGCATGGATTTACTGTATGAGTTCTCCAGTTTTGGTGGTCCTCTGGGAGCAGGACTGGGAATCAATACTTCAGCGTAGTGGAAGCGCGCGCGTGGGATGCATCTCTATGAAGGTGGAGAAGAGTATCTGTGCAGGAACCCCGCGGTTCTTCAAGCCTTTGAATTTCCCTCCAGCCACCATCTACAAACAACTCAAGTATCATTCAGCCTGTCAAATTTTATTCTGTTCTTTTATTTATTTATTTTTCTTAAAGTGAGATGTACAGTATCAGATAAAACAGAGTGGGTGGAATAGCAACAGATATATGTTCAGTTCACACCCTGTCCCTGTGCCAGTCTCCTGGTGGTTACGCTGAGAGACGAATTCTATACTGTATTTGAATTAATAAATTATATGTTTTTCTCCTGCTGTAGCCCTGACAGTAAACAGCTGTGTGGGTGGAACTGTTATTAAATAGCCCCTTTCTCAGGAGGGAGAAACTGGAGGTGCACACTTCCTGTCTGAGCAGCCCTCATCCACGTGTCCTCCCTAATGGCCTGGCATGCTGCCTCTGAGTAATGTAACCAGGGTAGAGATCATTGTCTCAGGTTTGCGTTTTCAACTTTCAGCTCTCCTATTCTGGCTGACTCGTGGGTTTCTTTTTTTAGGAGATTACAACCTGTTTCCAACCGGCACATACACCAACCCCCCCCAACACCCTCAGAGGCAGAAGTCTACATTCAGCACGTCTTGAGCTCTGTCCGTCATGCTGACATTCCTCCCCCGCTCTCATTCATGTGATCTTTTTTTATTCTGCTCCTGTCTGCCAGGGCAGGGGGATGCTTGCACTGTAGCTCTCTCTACAGCCTGAAGCCTCCTCTCCCCCTCTCTCTGGTGCGTTAGCTTCACCCATCGCGGCATTTCGTTTGAACCCACCGCTGGGCCGTGCTGATCGGTCCTCCATACTGGATCCCAGCCTAGGCGTTATGAGTGCTGCTTCCTCTTCCTCCTCCTCCTCTTCCTCAGTCTGCTTCTCTGGTATAGCTTTTACCTGTGGTTGACTTTCATTCATCATTGTTAATCATTTAGAGCTCACAAGAAAAGCCAGAGTGAAGATTATGGCTGGTGGATATAGGCTACCACATACAGAGTGCATATAGTCAGGAGTATATATTTAATGGAACTGAACACATGTTTATTAACTGGTTAAATTGTACTTTTCTATTCATTTTGACTTTATATGATTTTTTGTTGTCAAAGAAACACATCCTTAAACATGCTTTATATTTTAATTGCTTCTTGAACACATTAAATATTTGAAAATGCACCGCACTGAAACAAAAAAACAGAACAGGCTATAGCCATCGCATGCGCACCCAAATAAAACCACAGAATATGTGGTTAATAACGCCATATGCTGCAGGTTGGTCACTGTAGGAGGTGGGAGCTCCAATCAAGGGGACCCCTCAAAAAAAATGGCATCTCTGGACACTTTCCACAAAATCCACTGCAATGAGGAGAGATTCTGGGCTCTGATTCCCTCTCTGCTTTATTTTATTTCGGAACAGAACCAATTATATCAGGGCCTTGTCAAGCAGAAAATGGGAGCATCTGCATAATTGCCTGCTGAATCCACAGCCTCAGCCTGACTAAATTTGTGTAATGCCGTTTGCATTTAAAATATATATATATAAATATATATTTATTTATTTATATTTATTTATTTATTTATTTATATAAATAAATAAATAAATACTAAACTGAACTTGCATTTATAAGTTTATTGCAATATTTATTTAATTGGAAAATTACCCAGATACATTTTTTTATTCATCCCTTAATATTAATTCCTACTTTTTTATTCTATTACAATGCCTAATATTTTCCTTTGCTTCATGACATGACATCAGACATCTTATTTTACAGAATGTAGTACTCATTATTTCATATTTCATTTTTATACTTTAGATACATCATTCAGAATTAATAAAATAAAATGGAGTCATTCTTTACACTTCGCTTTTCAACGGCTGAATTGGAACTATTACTACCTATTTACTACCTGCTTATTATCAGTTCATTATCTGCTCTTGAACATCTCATATGCAACTAATGGTTGGTAACCAACTGAATACATGCATCTTAGCTCATCTTAACAACTTCAACAGGCGTCTTAAGTTAAGTGAGACCCAACGTAAATGGTTTGGTAATCAATGTGCTGTTTTCCTGAAACCTCTTGTTTAAATACTACCTAAGGTTTGATCCTGTGTAGCAATGCTTCCAGCGCAGTACTTCCATATGGCCGGGTTCAGTCGTCTGCTGGTCTGGTCTTGCACAAAGCACATTGATGTAAATTAGGCAGAAATCACAGACTGCTGATTTCCTGAGCTCTCTTCCATTTCCTCTCTTGAATTATAACCATGATAACTGTCTGAAATGCAGGTGGCTAGGGGGAGACTGTCAGCAAAAGGTGTATTTGCAATCATAAATGAGTTTTTCCCAAACTGCCGAGAGTGTTAGTGAGATGCTGTAGGAGGGTAGCAGTACAGCCGGCACTGAGTGCCCCCTCTACATCCTCTTGTCATCCAATGGCATGAAGTTAAGACTTCATTCAATTCATTGGGCAGCAACCACTGCGTTTGAGGTTTCAGTTTGACAGCACAAACAGTGGCTCTTTTACTAATCCTTGTAGCAATAACTTTAAGCTAGTATTGCCTCTTTTTCAGTACTTAGATTTTATTCTTGATCAGTTAGATGATTTAGAATGTTAAAAATAAAATAAAAGAAAGGCTCAATTTGTATTGCAAAGACAAATCACCTTTTGTATTGACAAAGGTTGTATCTGGGCATAAGTTCTCATAATTTTTCTTCAAAAATTGGATAACCATAGATTTACCATGGTAAACTGCACGTAGCGAGGCTGTTTGTTAAGGTATAAGCACATAAGGTGAAGAAGTATTTGAAGCAGGAACTTCTTCTGTGTGTGAAATGCTTTCTCCTCGACCCATCGCAAGCTGGAGGTGACTGGCCGTCACCCTGATGGGCGGCCGGGCGGCCGGGGTCAGGGTCCGGGAGACGGAGGGCGAAGTGCCTGCTCGTCACTGGCAGATGGCACTGGTCCCCAGACACACACAGCACACACCATGACACCCAAACCACACAGGTAGCAGTGAAACATACACGTTTCTGTTACTGACTTCAATGCAAAATTCCGATAATGACAATTATAATTTTTCTAACAACTGTAAGAATGGCAAAGTAAAATTTCACAGCCCATGTTGTGTGTGAAACTGGCCCTAGGAAACGGAATCTATCCTGTGACCATCTGCCTGATGACAGACATACACCATCGTAAGCTACCATCCTTGGAATAAAGATTTGTGCACTGAGAGACACGGAGGGGGGAATGGAGAGGGAGAGAGAGCGGGGGAGAAAGAGAGAGAGGATATCAGGGGAAAGAGAAAAAAAAAAAGGAGCCACAGAGTGAGGGAAGGAGAGAATGAAAAGGAGGAGAGGAATATAGAGACAAAGGAAGAGAGGAGAGCAAGGGAAAGAGAAAGAAAGGGAGAAGGAGAGAGGGAGAGAAAAGCATGGAGCCTTATTTAAACAATGAGCAGTGAGAAGGAGCCAGCTGGTGCAGTCTGCTGGGAGCTGGTGGTGTATGTGGGTCAGCACATTGCAATATCAGCACTTCTTCTCACCTGCCTGAATAAACAGATAACGCTCAACCCCCTCTGCAACAATCTGCATTATTAACGAGGCAACTTTCCCTTTACTGCCCTACTTAAACTCTCATACCCAGTAATGGAATGAAAGATAATAATGTAATGCAAGACAGTTAATGCTTTCTCATCATTCAAAGCGAGACACATGCACCCGAATGATTAAAAAAAAAAAAAAAAAAAAAGATTTACGTCTTGTGTGTCATGAATTTTCAGTTTAGTTATGTTTTGTTTTCAGTTTGTCCCTTTTGATTTTGTTTAAATTTCTGGCTTCCTGTGGTGAAAGTACTTGGCAAAGAAAAACACCCAGTCAATTATTTTGCATGAAGTGGCTGTGTGTGTGATGTCACTTGGAATCTCATTTTCTGTGACATGTAAGGTCATGCGATGCCTCCTGTTCAGTGTTGCAGCATTAAGGAGAATGTGCAAAAGTAAATGTTTTAGGTGCAGGACCGCACTGTGGTGTAATTACACTATGCAAGTGTGTAAGCACAAGGTTATAAGGACAGATCTCACTTGCAGCATTGCTGTTTTAGGGTTAGGTTAGGTTTAGGTTAACCAGAATAACTCCAGGAAATTCCACACTGTATATACTGGTGAATTGTAAGCTATCCTGTATAAGCTGCCCTGAATAAGGGAGGCTTCCAGGAAATGACATAAAATGCTGTAAAATCGATCCAGGTAATTTAATGCAGAGTAATTGTTACAGTTTATGTAGGCTTGTGGAGTTTTGATTCGGTTTCACACAGTAACAGCTGTAATTGTACAGTATAAAGATTTAACCTAGTTACTACTGTGGAGCTTGAATTTGTGGTTCATTAAATTGTCTTTGGTATTTCATTAAAGTCCATTTCCCAAAAGGAGTTAGTATCATTTCCAAAGATGCAAAGATGTGAAGAAGAAAAAAAAACCCACACAGGTCTGAAATAAATCTCTATTAGATAAGCCGCTTTCCTGAAAAAAAAGGGTAATACAATTGTAATTTAAAACTCTATTGGCTTGGTCACAGAGTGGGAACCTTGCTGTAGACATGCAGTTGGCATGCGTTGGTAAAATAAGAGGATATAATATACAATATCAGCTGAAAGAGATGGTTATAACAGATATATTCAGTATGCACATATTTTAGATATTGTATTAAGTAATGTATTATTTATGGGTTGGGATGTCAGAAACGTGAAGAAATCCCATATTTTTTTTCCCCTTGTAACCAGGCCAGGTTTCTGTGAGCCAGGCTGCGTTGAGACCGTCCTGTCAGACTCACGGAGCTACAGTCTGCACGTCACACCATCCCTCAGCAAGACGGATAGCACAGCTGCCGAAAGACCCAGTGACCGCGCATGCGCTGATTTTGACACTGTCCGTGTTTGACATGATGTCTCTGCAAGGGCCTTTGTCTCTTCATCCCTCCGTGGCGAGGCTTTCTGTAAAATAATTTCTTTTCCTCTGCAGCAAAACATGTGGCGCTAATCTGGAAGGTAGTGACATCAGCCCTTTGCCTCTCTGGCTCCCCCTGTGTGTTTTGGAAGACACACACGCTAAAAGGTTTGACACTGACGTTGTGTGTTGCTGATGTTTTTTCATTGTTAAAGGTCTTTTTAAATCCGCTCTATTGTTTGATGCAGAAAAAAGTCTTGCTGTGTTACTGCATGCCCTTTGTTTGTGCGTGTCCGTGTGTGTGTGTGTGTGTGCACGTGTCTTAAAAACTCATTTCTATCGTGTAAGCAATATGAGGAGAACAGGGTAGAATTTTGCTGAAAGCTGCATCTTCTGTGAAAGATAACAAGGTTCCTAATTTTCTCACTGAGGCAAGAAATTCTCCCTCTTTCTCTCTCTCTCCTTTTCCTTCCCCCCTCACTCTCCCCTCTCCGTGTTCTCTCTAATATCTCCCCCTTTCTTTTCCTTTCTCTTTCGATCCCTCTGCCTCACTTTCTGCCCCTCTCTTTCTCCCTGTCATTCCTGAAGCTAGGCCAACTGGTCATACCTATACGCGGAGCTGCTAATTCAGAAAGGGAGAGTTCATTTTACAAATGTTTTTATTGAATCGGAGAGAAATCCAATCCATTAAGAGGGAGATAAACGACACCCAAAGAAAGCCCTAGGCCACCGCTAAAGGAAAAGTTAGTTGGAAACACTCAAAATGAAACTGATAGTCAGCAATTTTATTAGTAGCAGTGGGATAAAAAGAGGCTTTGATAATATAATTCCCACAGATAGGAACTTCAGTTCAACAGAAGAGGGGGGTATCTGAAAATTAAAGGCACCATTACACTACAGCTATGTCCCTGTAAGGCTTTTAGATATTTCTCTCAGCTAATTTAGTACCATCATTTACATTTTATTCATTAGAAATGTGTTACCCTCCAAGGATATCATTAGAAAAATCAGACCAAAAGCATCTTAAAACAAGATTTGTTTTGTTCTTCATCTTCTTCTTCTTCTTCCTCTCAGTCTACCCTTTTCCTTCGTTATCTTCAAAGTGATGACACAGGCTTGTGTCAAGAACATCTGTTGCATTTTTAAGGTTGATTGGTAACATTTAAGCAAATGTTTAATTAGCAAATATTGCCTCAATTAAACTCATCTTAAGCAAGTATTTACTTACAAAGGCCCTTGTAACTGAATACTAATATTATCTAAATGTTGTGTAAAAATAATAATAAAAATGAAAACAAAAAAGAAGAAAACCTCACAGAGCATATTTAATTTTTTTTTTACTTTTATGTTATTTTATTCTTCTTGTTAGACGATCATGAAGGACAAAGTGAAGAGTCAACACTGGCAGTCCTCTCCATTTTTAAAGTGGATCCATTGTGGAAATTTTCACTTCCTTCTGTCTCTACAGACAGCAGTGAACCAACAGGGCTGCATGATATTTGAACTCATGACCTCTTTGTCATTATATTTGCAAACTGCTGCACTCTGGTACCCATAGACAGAAAGTGAGACTACAAACTTGTGATGAATTTCTTTGCAGCTTGGAAAGACTGGACAACTTCCTCTGTCATTCCTCCAAAACGTACAGAGCACAGCCAGTGTGGCAAACATTAAACATGCACCTAACTGCTGCTTCTGTGCTCCAAAAAACTGCAGTCTGTACCTCCATTAGCTGCACGGTAGTTAGGGTTGTTTTCATGCTTGTGGGATTTATACATATACAAATGCACAGTCGCCCATTTGGATTGGTTCAACCACTTGCTGATTGATTAATTCACTCATTTGGAAACCTGCTATCCAGCAACCAAGATCCATTCTCTATCTGATGTTTCACATCTAAACTGGAAATTTAGACCTATGTCTAATTCATATTTGTGTGTCACTTTTTGTACATCTTGCTTTTTTCCAAAAACAAAGAAAAGACAAAGAGTTCATTAGCTAGTCCTGTGTGTGTGTGTGTGTGTGTGTGTGTGTGTGTGTGTGTGTATTTGAAGCTCATTTAAATCACAGATAATTGTCTTCATGGATAAGCATGATAAGATTGTCTTTGTTGCCTTGGTAGAAATACTCTATGCTGTCATTGTTTTCAGTGAAACTGGCCAAAACCTTTCAAAAGCGGCATAATCTTCCATGGGCCCGTATAAAATGCTTCAATCTAACATTCATAAGAAATTCATAAGAATGCAAATACACACACTGCATGAATCCCACTTAATTCATTAATTTCCCATGTATCATTCACGGGGAAACAATTCTTAATTATTTCAATGATATACAAAGCCTTAAACCAAGAACACGTCCTGAATCATCACAATCACACTGGTGGAAGCATGGCCAATGTCCTAAAAATCATTTCGATACTTGACCTCCTTGAACCCGGTCAGTCTACTATCTGTTCTAATAATAGCACATAAAAAAAAAAAAAAGTGTCCCACTAGTCTGTCTGAACCCTATTTTCATTTTAAAATGTGACTGCTAGCAAATGCAGACCATTGTTTTCCAGTTAATTTTGACTTAGTCATTGGAATATGTTTATTTGGAATTAGTTATTGGATAGACACTGCCTAACCACTCTGAAAAAGCAACACCCCCAAAAAAGTTTGTTTTTTGTTGTTTTTTGGTCCCCAGTTGGGTCTTGGTTGTAGAGGAAGATTTCTGTGTCAGAGCCTCGAATCCGCTGTCATCACACCTGACATCGGCCGGCGATAACCTCGCGACTGCTCAATGCGACCCGCCCGAGACGGCCCCGTTCCGACGGCCCCGCGCATTTATCAGCCGCGTATCTCAGTGACAGCGGCGTGCGGTGGGGTACGGGGGGGAGGGGGTGCGGGTGTTGTTAGGAGGCAGAGGACTTACACAACCCGACGCTACCGCCACCGTTGCTCCACGGGGGGACACGTGTCAGCGAATGAAATTAAGATCTGATTCACTGGACTTCCTCTCCAACCCCCTCAGCCGAGGCGACTGCCAGTGACAGACAGACACATCCCCCTGACAAGGTTGTGTTTTGACAACCTAATTCAGGTTTCCGCGCATGTAGAATGAAATATGAATTTTAATATCAGGAAACCTGGGGGGAGTGGGGGAGTGGGGGGACGGGAGTCAAGTGTCAAATACACAAATTCAATTTAATAATAAGTTCCGCGCGCGGTTTAGATTACTCCGACGCACACCAGTGTGTCTGTCACTCTATTAAGCGTGTTACGTGGGTAATAAGGGCGTTTTGGAGCAGTGGGGGTGAAATAGCTTGTGCTCAAAAAAAAAAAAAAAAAAAAGAAAAAAAGGAAAAGAAAAGTTAAACGGCTCACTTGTGACTTTCCATCAATGGCGCAGAGCATGCTGTCGTAAGCTGGTGGCCCACCAACACGACGGCATCCTGGGAAATTAAACCCCTTCAAACAGATTAGGTGTCACTGTGTTGAGAACACTATTTTTCATCTTTACTCTCCACTAATCTCAATGGGAAAAGCATTCTCTTTAAAAAAAGAACAGGGGAGAGAGGGAAACGGAGAGGGAGAGAGGGCGGGAAGGCGTGTTTTATTGCTTTGACTCTGTAATCGGATGGCGTCCGTTCGGTCCTGGGGGATGGGCAGTGTTGCTGCAGCCTGTGATCGGCGCGGTGGCGCTCGGTGGTGTTCGGTGGCGGCCTGGTTTACAGCACCGCGGTGACGCCTGAAAAGACAGCTTTCATCAGAGCTGAGGTGACGCGTGCTCTCCCCGGTCCCGCGCGGGAGGTGAGAGAGACCCCGCTCACCGTGGGAAGAGCTGGCGGACATTAAGCCTGACCGCTTATCCCGGTCAGCACGCAGCGGGGAGGGGTGGGCTCCGGTCTGACCCAGGAGAACTGATGCATGTTGGGGTTTTTTTATATTTTATTTAACGTTTAGGAGCGTATGAACAGAAAACAGTTCAGCAGTGTGGTACAATAGATGTATTATGTATTATGAAAGACTCCCTAATAGTTTTATTTAAGAATAATTGCACTCATTATGTGATCAGAGAAGGATATCGTGTATCCTGTGCCAGGAGGGGAATGAATTCAAAATATGTTCAACCCCGGCGCTGGATGGATGAATAATGTATGTAAATCCAGCTCTCTCCACCTGCTCAAGTCAATCACTGAGCACATTCATCAGTCTCAAAAACATAAAGCATGCAGGGTCAAAGGTCAGGACATGTTGCCGGCATGAATTTGTGCTGAGTGCCACCTCATATAACTCCTGTGCTGTGCATAGACCCTGTGCTGCCCATTGCCCCTGTGCTGTCTGCACTTCCTGTGCCGTTTGAACTTCCTGTGCTCTCTGTAATTCCACTGCTGCCCATTGCCCCTGTGCTGTTTGCACTTCCTGTGCTGCCCACAGCCCCTGTGCTGTCTGCACTTCCTGTGCTGTCTGTAATTTCAGTGCTGCCCACAGCACCTGTGCTGTCTGCACTTCCTGTGCTCTCTGTAATTCCAGTGCTGCCCACAGCCCCTGTGCTGTCTGCACTTCCTGTGCTCTCTGTAATGCCAGTGCTGCCCACAGCCCCTGTGCTGTTTGCACTTCCTGTGTCCACAGCCCCTGTGCTTTCTGGAATCTCTGTGCTGTCTGTAATCTCTGTTCTGTCTGCACTTCCTGTGCTGTCTGTAATTCCAGTGCTGCCCACAGCCCCTGTGCTTTCTGGAATCTCTGTGCTGTCTGTAATTCCTGTGCTGTCGCTGGTACGATCATTGTGATTTCCTTCTCCCCTCTTATGATGTTCTTTCCTTTTTTTAATCCATCAACATGCTTTTTTGGCCTTGCCTGGGGAAACAAAAAGTCTACACACACTGATGTGTTTAATAACAGCATGTGTTGCTATAAAAAAAATTTTTCACTCACCAACCTCCACGTTTTAAGCTCTTAACCTGTTGCTAAATAAGTGAGTAAGACTGTGACTCACCAAGAAGAGGTGTGTGTAATCTGGAAGGCTGTGACTCACCAATAGGGTGTATACGTGTGTGTGTGTGTGTTCTCTTCCATGGCTTTTGTAAACCATTCAGCTAGGATTTTTACATAAAATGAGTTGATAACATATGCTGCAAAATAAAAAAGGTCAAAGCCAGGTTTCAAACAATGAATGTTCCTCTGACTTGGATGGATTGCTCATTCATCCCTCCTTTTCTGCAGTTTTTGCAAGATAAAAAAAAAAAAAAAAGTTTGCTTCTTCCTGTTCTGCAAAAAACCAAAAATATAACACAGACAGTCTTACAGCTGTCGGGTGCATTACACATGACATGTATTCCATTCTAAAAAAAAATAAATAAAATGGAATCACACAAACCCATTTTCCCCCATGGAATTTCTTGTATGATGTTGCAAAAAGCGTAAGATTGAATTAGAGCACAGCCGGCTACAGTGTGTCAATATTTCAGACCGAATATTCTGCTCTGTTTGACATCTTCCCTCATGTCAAATTCAGCATCAATCTCTTCCTGTCTCTGCGTTTGACTTTTAATATGAAATTATCCCTGCAGAGCATTACTGTGAGGCTGTAGTTTGATATTCTGACCTTCATATCCGCTGGTCTGAATTAAACATTTCTCAGAGCTCGTCTCACAGAGAGCCACCATACAGCAACGGTGGAATGGGCCGTCGTTCCAAGGAGACTGCGTGCGCATTTAAGAGACCTGCAAGATCATCTGTGGGGTTTCCTCTCAAAGGACCACTGAAGATCTGCTCTCGTGTCAACAGCATTTTATTTAATAAAAAAAATTAATAAACATTGATTCATATATAAATGGAAAAAAAAAAATCAAGCAAAAGGCAGATAGTGAGAAAAAATCATCATCATTGCGTATTTATCTAACTAGTTTCTGGCGCTTTTTTATGGTAAATGTTAGAATCTAAATTAGACATGAATCAGGAATATCAAGCATCTAGGCAGCCTGCCAGTGATGTAAACCTTGGCTCAACCTTGTGAGGTGGGATTCTTCTTCAAGATTTAATCAGACGGGCCCTCGGAGAAACCCAACTTTGAGGGGAAAAAAAAACGGATTTGCCAGCAGAGGAATGGCTGGATGGCTGACAGGGTCGGACCCGATCCAGGTTTCCGTGGCGCACAGCAGCTCGTAAACGTACACCCCCCGGGCTGTACCCAATCCTGTACCAGAACTGGTAACCCAAATCCATCCCCATCATCGCTGACTACAGAGCACAACCATAAAGACTACCATTTTTAATTACATGCAGTGTATTTAATAATTACATATTATGTTTATATTTTGCCCTGGAGATTAACCCCCAACCCTCTGGAGTCAGAATAGACATGTAGGGAAGACTGATCAGACCCCCTGTAAATTTGAGATTAGGGGAATAGCCAACATCACACACAGCCCATCTGTTTTTAAACGGCTTGCTGAATTTATCTTAGATCTTACATGCAGTTTATTTTGTAGGATATCAGGATCAGGTGAAGGTTACAGATCTGCACTGAAGGCCTCGTCTATCTGAGCCCTGTTAAGTTCTCTTTAAACATCATAATATGCATGCTGCTAGTGGGGTCAGATGGAAAAGGTTGTTTTCTCTACTGTAAATCTGTGGCATTTGGACCAAAGCTTCTTTTTCTTTCAATAACACAGAGGTCTTCTGCCAAGCTTTGGAATGATTTCTTCTAAAGAACCTTCTTTACACTTGTAACTCACAAGAAGAAACACATTCGTTGGGGCCTATGTTTTATGCATTTTAAAATTAGCATACACCTCCCTCGACCTAATAAACCATGACCTCTGTAGCTGCACATTATGCAGTTAAAATTCTTCAGATTCAGTAAGGGGGGCGGGCGGGGGCAGAGGCGGGTGAATCGAAACAGCGACAAATAGAATGATGGGAGTGTTCACGGGCATGACAGGCGGAGCTAAAAAAGGTTCCGTGACACATAATCAAAAGAGAGTTGAGCTGTCCCCACGTTTAAAATGTGTACGTTGGCGTTAAGTATTCTCTGTTGCATAATGCGATGGTTGCACCGCTGCGGATTTGCTCCAAAGCATTTGAATGTCAAAAGGTGGCGTTTTTTTTTGGTTTGGTTTTAATTAGAGAGTGCTTATCATAGCAGTGCGCAGTGGCTCTGCAGGATGACAACACCCTAGTGTTGTAAAATTAATTATACCACTAATGTGGACCTTGTGCATGCAAAAAGCCTGAACTCTACCCAAATAGCTCATTAATCTTCAGACAGGCACTCCTCTGCTAGGTGAAGTGGCCCTGAATTTAAATACACACCCTTCTACTCATAACCTTTACAACTGCAGCCAATGGAGGCACTGTTTTAGATATCTCTCTCTCTCTCTCTCTCTCTCTCTCTCTCTCTCTCTCTCTCTCTCTCTCTCTCTCTCTCACTCTGTCGCTCTCTGTCAAACTCAAATTTATATATACTCTACTTTCATGACAAGAGATACTGTGTAGTCAGAGAATTTTACCAGTCATGAAAGATAACAGAATTAAACATAAACAAGACATATAATGATCACAAACTACCCCCCATCTCTCTCTTTTCCTGGTAGAGTTCACCTTTTTCCTGTTTGTCAAAGCATGACTTGAAATTGCAATGTCAACATCTGATTGGTTTACCTAAAGTTTTGTTTAAACTCGTATTGTTTCTATGTTAATAATGTTATCATTACATTTACCAATGGGATAAACTATGATATGACTCTGGTTTACTGCTTAAGTGACACACACTTTAATTTTGTTGAATTCTATGAGAAGGTATATAAGCTGGCAAAAGGTCATGTTTTATTTTTGTTCCAACATGAATCTCAGCTGCTAGATTTTGCTGTAATTAAATAAATCAGTAATATAGTGGATCATGGGCTTCTGCCATGTGAACCATCTGCTGAGCAAGAATATCTCATTCTGTACCATCATCTATATTTGTATTGACATACGAGCCAACAGGAAAACATAGCAAAAAAAAAACAGAAGATGTGAGTGACTATGTGCAAGAGGCCTACCACAGCAAGACCCTCAAACACTA
The DNA here is from genome assembly GCA_019176425.1 of Megalops atlanticus. Taxonomy (NCBI): domain Eukaryota; kingdom Metazoa; phylum Chordata; class Actinopteri; order Elopiformes; family Megalopidae; genus Megalops; species Megalops atlanticus. The sequence goes on from CM032891.1 coordinate 29,562,614, forward strand.
TAGGACCTGAATAACCTTGTCAGAACTACATCTAATATTGGATACACTAGAAGGTGGTCGATTTTGATGGCAAAAAGGTAAACCAAAAAAAAAGAGTCCTATTCAACTCAAACTAATAAGACGCCTCAGACCACTTTGCTTGCCTTAATAGTGGATTACAACCTGAAAGACAGATGAGTGACAGGTGGGTATAAAACAAACAGGGTTCAGATCTGAGAGTGAACCTCAACAGATTGACTGAAGAAGGAGCATGAGGCAGGAAATAAAGAGGGAGAGAGGATGATCTTGACTGAGTGATCACATGGCTGCTTCCAACGCACAGAGAGAGAAAGGGGGGGAGACAGAGAAAGAGAGAGAGAGAGAGAGAGAGAGAGAGGGAGGGAGGGAGAGAGCCAGAGAGAGACAGAGAGAGAGAGAGAGTGCCCCCAGCCCACATTCATACGCACTCAGTCACCAGTCGTCAGATGGCGATGAGACCACAAAGGGCCCTGCCTCAAAAGAAACAATCTGATTGGCACATACAGGAACGCATCATGACGTGTGCTGTCCTTGGCAAGCAGAGCAAAGCATGCTGGGTAACACAGTAGTGCAGGGATGGGTTATGATAACACAGCCATGACTACGCCATCTGGCCTATCCTCTGACAGTGTTTGCCTCCTGGTGCATTGTGGGACTTGTAGTCTTGAAAATAGTCACAGTAGGCATGCATGTTTATAGGAGCTGCACAGTCTTCTCGCCCCACACTCCAACGTGGGTTAGGCAGTGGTTGCAATGGTGAAAAGCTTAAAAGCATAACTAGCATATGGCTTGAAAAATGAGAAAATTTACACAAAAAATTATAAATAAATATTATATATATATATATATATATATATATATATATATATATATATATATATATATATATATATATATATAAGAAGCATTATCAACATCATTGTATCTCATCTGGAGTTCATGATTCGGTCAGTAGCCACTACACTTCACTTTTGATCAGTAGCCACTACACTTCAACTGTTTTAAATCTAGTTATGAAACTAATATAAGTTAATAAAAACATAATTAAATACATGAATTTATTAAGGAACACTCCAGAAACTGCATATTTTAACAAGTGGGGCTATTTGCTTAAAACCATGTGTACATGCTGTTCTAACTATCAACGTGTAGGTGCAGAGGCAATTAAGGAAGCTGAATGGAGTTCAGTACAGTACATTCCTCACAAGTGTCCACTCTAATTTGCCTCCAAAAAGCAGGACTCAGATGAACTATAATTACGGGAAACCTGTTTTTTTTTTCTCTTTCAGATTTCACAGTGGCTATTTCATTTAGTCACGATCGTAGCGTGCTTGATGTTACAGAAATTATGGCAGAGAAATGAGCACAGAATACAGTTTTGGGAATTGCTGGAACCCTTGAGTTCACTTCATCAGGCAAAAGGACAGGCAGTCATGAGTATCGCCTGTTTCTCTCGCGTGAAATTCGCACCAAGGTTTTTTGCAATTATTTATAGGCCGGATTAATAATACATTAAAATAAGGTCCGTTAAAACAAATTGATTTTGAAATTTTAAAAAACAATTTAAAATGCCAATTAAGTACCCCATGGTCAAAGACAATTGCCGTGTGATCATACATCAAATGAACTCTTAAAACCAGTTCTTTTTTATTCATTCTGCGCTGCTGAATAAAAGATGACAGGATAGTAAGACTGCGAGTAGTTTTAAAGAACATTATAGAAAAAAAAATGTATTGTTTCTGTTTTAATCAGATTAATTGTGCATGTAGGTTCTGACAGCGCCTGGGTAGCTGGAGGCATATTTCAGGCCATTCACTGTACAATATTTCCCATGATCCTCTAACAATGACAATGTGAGAAAAGAAGGAACGATGGCGCGGGAATTCAAGCAAGCCGATTTACGCTCACTCGGCGGGATTTGGTGGGGAGGCAAGGTGACTGGCGGGACTCAGCGCTTTTGTGCGAACGTCCCAGACCTGCTATGTGGTTATCTGCAGGCTCTCCGACACACGATTCCTTTCACACGTTTGGCAGTGGTCAACAGAGTGTATAAAAACCCATTTTCTGAACACTCGCACACATGCAGATTTAGAAGAGGACTCTTCTGATTTGGATCATCCAAATAAAGCACACTGCCAGGATGCTGGGGATTTAAAATTGCATTTGTCTGCAGACGGCAAATGTGTATTTTCTCCAGACCTCTGATAAACACCTAAAAACTTGACTGTGACACTTCTATTGGCTGCTTTTTGATGTTCTATATCCCCACCCCCCTCTTCAAATGCATGGGCAAATGTAAAAGAAGAGCAGTCAGTTAGAGGCTTAGGAGCCCATTGTATACATTCACACTTTGTAGTGAAAGGACATTTTGGATTAGTGGTGCTTAATACTGCTTGGAACGCTACAGGAGGGATGCACGCCAACACAGAGACAAACGACATAAAAAGGAAAGAGAGGAGCACAACACAAACAGCTTAGGCCGTCCGCTCTCTGCCGACAGCCCCCTCTGTTAGCATCACGCCACCTTGGTGGATGCTCATCGACCAATCAGAAGCGAGGGATCCTCGGGCCGCCAGGTCCCCCTGCAGTAAGCCCTCGGCTGGACCGCTCTCTATCCTCCCCAATCTGGAGACTTTTCTCCCGCCTACCCGTTTCGCCTTTCAATCCCGGCTTTTCATCAACTTCTCTTCATTAACGCCCACCACCTGCACCTCTGAGAGTCGTGCCCATATAATACCGCTCCAGCGATCAATAGCCCCGGCTGAAACGCTCGGGAGACCTCTCCCAACAGGATGTCAGGGCATTTTCTCACCAGTGTGGTGCTGACGGCTGGCATCCCGCAATCACAGACTCTGGGTCAGCGACAGATTTACGGGCACAATGGTTAGGGGGTTGAAGTAGGATTGGCGTTACCGCTCCTGGATCAGTGCTTGGCTGTTTCTTCGCACAACCACAGAGCGTACCTATATCCATGTGCTGTCATGAGTGTCAGCCAGTCTACACTGACTTACAAGGAAGGACGAAACATAGATGAAAAGGAGTCAAAAATAGACTTGTGCTATCCCTCCCTATTCAGTTATTAGATCTGCCCCTCTCGTCAATAGCTGATATGTGAAAAAGACGAAAATACATAAAAAACAAGGAAATAAAGACATTTCTGAAAAAAGGGGTTTTAAGTGGGCCCAACCCTTCTTGGCAGCTATCTAAGAAAATGTCTGATTTCTCTTGGAGTGCAAGAGAATAAATAACTCTGTACAAGCCTGCTTCAGATGTCACTCAACTTAGACACAGCCCATCTACACAAGAAAACCAAACTGAATTTTCCTCCAAGTGATACAATTGTATGCATTTTTTAAAGAAATATGCTTTTGTCAGTAGCCTTCTCAGAAAGCACATATTTTTGTGAGGACTCTCCCCAATGACAAATGGCACGTTGTCCTGTTTTGTAGATGAACACATTATATTTCCTTTTTTTCCTGCAGACCATCTATGATTGTCACTTACTTCATGCTAGCAGTGACTGCATACCACTCAGGTCAACCCTCTCCACAGCTTGCGATGTGACCATCAGTCTTTCAAAAAAGACTGAAAAAAATACAATTAGTCACCATTTTTACTGGACAGAAATGGATAAGAAAGTAAAAGCAATTCCTCCTGGAAATTATGTATTGCACAAAACGGACCTGAGGGGTCAGACTCTTTGCTGCAGATGCCTTTGTTAGTGTTGAGCAGCTTGCAGTCAGATGCATTGGGATGTTCAGAGCTGGCAGGATGTGATATCATGGCATGGGCATTCAGTAACACTTTACATTAAGCTGAATGTATACCAGTGTAGTTACACTGTAACTAAACATGTAACAGCATACCATTATACATTGTTACATTGAATTTGCCATGTATGGGGTTTAACAAGTTAGGTACCTAGTGTACATAATTCTATACCAAGAGTGCAAGCCCTAATTTTTAGTCATAGTGTTTCTAACCTGGTACAATGCAACTTAATGTAACATCTACCCAAGAACCCAACTACCCCCAGTACCCACAACAAACAGATTTGCCTCTTAGTTCATCCTGATGTCTGGAAAGCATGTCTACATCCTGATGTCTGGAAAGCATCCACAAACGCAACAAATAAGTTCCTGACTGACACCATTAATGGATACAAACTACAGTATAACGCAGTTAGATTTATTTTTGTGTATATATATATATATATATATATATATATATATATATATATATATATATAAAAATTTTTTTGAATTGCTAGTTGTATTGCTATTGCTTTTTTCTGCTCACCCAAGCAAGCACACTGTTTGGACCCCTCTGACTCAAATACAACTGACAAGCGGATTTCTTTGCTGTGTGTGCAATAATCAGTCCTGCGATTTTAGCATGAGAATTTTAATACAGCGAATGTCACAGGCAGGAAACATGGCGTCAGCAATAAGTCACAGCAATCTGCATGCTTAATGCACCCAGTCAAGGAAATATATAAACATCACACAGTTCTTATGAGACCACGACAGATGTTTTTTAAACTGGCTATAATGCTTGTAATGTAAATTGGACTGCTGACATGATCACATGTCGGAATATAAAGTTCCTGTTTCTATAACATACAGCTACAGCTTTCACCTGTTTGGAAACAACCAATATCGTAATGTGTGTGTCATCTGTCATCCAGACATCTTTAGGCAAACAAACCAATAAACAGACAAAAACAAGTGCAGCCTGCACTGTGAGAGGACGGCACTAAAACCAGAGTGCCATTACAGGCAGATTCTCTTCAAATGGAAATAGAGAGAAGTGCATAGTCAAGCCTTTGAAGTGTGTTAGGATGGGGTACCTTACAGGTTTCCTGTAAAACTGGAATGGCACCAGTTGTGCGAGATTAGATTGTCCTGTTACTGTCACATGAGGCTTTTTAGCAAACAGATTTTCATCCTTGACGATTAACATCAGCCTGCCCAACCATCCAACTGGCCGGGTGGTATTGTCAGGTTGGTTTTTGTAACTCTTGCTCTTGTGACCAATCAGAACAATAAACACTGAGCACACAAGATGACAGATTCATGCTTTTTAGAATTTAGAGAATATAGAACTGTAAATAAATCTAAAATAAATACTCCCAATGGTGCTGTTAGCCACCACTAACTAACAAGCGCCATGACCTCTTTGACCTTGTCAACTAAAATCTGAGATTGCAGATTGAAACCGTACTTATGCTGTTATAATGACAGCTGTAATAATAATGATAATAATCATCATCACAGAAGGTTTAATAGCTGTGCAAATGATGATTATTCAGGTGAACCCAGCTATTTTTGAATACATACATACATGTCACTGCTGTAAGATTACAGTTTACAGTGCTGATTCTACTGTTTCCCTCTGCTGTCATAGTTATAATCTTTACATGGTGCTGTAAAGTCACAGGGTTTGTTCTTTTAATAAAGGTATATTAACATTGACATAAATAATGGCCATAAATTGTAAACATTTACAATAATGCACCTGGTAGATGCTGTTCTCCACAGTAAATTACAAAGCAAAGGGACCCAAGTGCATGCAAAAAGGCCCCACAACATTGGTCCCATTGCAACATCACATACTGTCAGATCACATCTGAACAAGTATCAGCATACACAGAGTTGCTATGAGTGCCATGCTGAATACAGTGTGACAATACCCCGCAGTAATCGACCATAAAAAAAAAAAAAATACTTTGATAACATGCAATGAGCATTATGCTTTAAATCAATCCTCTTGTGACAAAAGAGAAAATAATGATAATCAAAAAACATTTAAAAATGCATAAATAGATTACAAAATACACAAAAAAAAAAAAAAAAAAAACTTTTAGAAAGTTGCACTTTATCTTATTCTGAGTGAGGACCTGGCTTAAGTGTCCAATATTAACGTATTCATTGAGGTATTGCTGGGAAATGCTTGTGGCAGTCTTTATCATATTTCAAGTCCCTATCTTGCGATTAGACTTCCCCCAGTGGCTCTGAAGTAATAGGAATCTGCAGTATGCCTGCGTCTCCGTGGCCTCTGGACAAAGATGGACGCCATAGAACATTCCGGCAACACTTTTCCTCTGCCCTTTTTGCAACGCCCCCAACAATAACTTAATGAGGACCACTGCAGCAACTAACTCCGTTTAAGATAATAACCTGGGCTTTGGGTTTAAGGGTTACTTTGTTCTTTGTGAGAATGAATTCATTTAATGGAATAATTTATAATTTATCTCAAAAAAGTGTCTCCTTTATTATATATATTATATAATCAGAGAGAGAGAGAGAGAGAGAGAGAGAGAGAGAGAGAGAGAGAGATGCAAATGCAAAATACAGTGCCGTGCCAGGTCAAGAAAGGACATTCAGGAGTAATAAACTCTGGAGATTTTTTTGGCCATCCTTGTAACATAAGCAACCATCTCCTTTTTAGAATAACTAGAGTGAAAAGGACATATTCAAATTTCTTCTAACAAGGAAAGTTTTAGCACCAGTAATTCAAAAAATAATGACAAAAAAGTATGATTCCAAAGTAATAAAGGTAAAAACTGAACTTTGAAACTTTAGCTCATTATGGGTCTGTGCAAAAAGATTATATGATTCAGCATATATACCATAATACCTAGACACTCAATGGCACCAATCTCAAATTTATTCAGATTGCTACAGGGTCAGGTGTATGTGATTGACGCGTTTCTCTGTTTTGCACGTGAACCCAATAAGAGCTGTTGTCATGCATGTGCTAGCCTGCTAAAGCTCTGTACCTGCATTACAGCCAGGCCTCAGTACAGCAGCGACCTTGCTCAAGGTTAATTTGTCATTCATATCCTGCATTTGCATTCATTCTTATCTGTGTCTAACCATTCGGCTGACACATATCCGTGGAATTCAGCAGTCAACTCTAATCGCCTTTGTTCATTATGAATGAGCCTCTGGCCTGCTTCGTCTCCATCACCCCCAGTGCGGGTTCTGCAGCTGAATAACTCAGCTTTTTAACTGTCTAATAAGTCTGAGTTTTAGCTTTTTGTACATACATGTACTTCCACTAGTCATTATTTGTAATGGCTGTGAACAGTGTTGAACAGAGAAAAGATGCTGAAGATGACACGGAGGATTATTGCTGTTATTAATTCCTTTTTTTCATATAAATACAACTATAGCTCAGCGCAGTTGTCAGCAATCCTACTTCTAATGCCCAGATTATGTTGGGTTCAACAATTTAAACTCAAAATATGTATATTATTTTGCAGACACTGAGAGCAACCTACATATTATTTTACATATAGTAATATGGCTGTATGAACAGCAATATACAGATGCAAATTTTTTTAAAGTATTTTTTTAAGTGATATTGCACAAAAAATGCTGTGATACATACATTAGCACACACAAGTGCTGTAGCGCATTCCCAAAAGGTAGTCTTTCAGAGTCCTGAGAAGCAGCCTGAGTCTGAAAACCTACTTGCTGAAGACTGTAGAACAGGTCTGGCAGCAAAGGGCTGGGTCAGAGAACTCCATCATGTTACCAGAAGGTTCCAAGGAAGTTAGAATACCAGGAAAAGTACACTTAAGCCAGGTTCTAAAACTGAATTGATTCGGTAGAAAGCCAGCTGACCTGGGCAAGGCTGTTGGTGAAGTAAATGTTAATGGTATTACACTTGAAATGTGTTCTGCCCTCGAGGGTCATGCTTTTGCTTCCATCCTTCCAAAGAAATTTCAGTGAGCTTCCAACATGCACAAATCAGAATTTAAATACAGATATGTACTTTTAGGCTTTGCCCGTCGGTAACATCAACAAAGACTTAACAAAAAAGGTGATGCATGTTTTTTTTTGTGTGAAATTTGTGTTTGTTATGAGGTGACAGAATATCAGTAAAGATGGAGATAATGCCTAACAAATGTGCAGCCAGCTTTAATTGATGACCTAATTTCATATGTGAGAATTTTGCCAGAAGATGAGTAGAAGAGTTTGAGCTTCAGAGATTTCTAAAATCTATTCTTCACCCAGGAACTCTAGAAAGGCACAAAGTGCAGGCCTGAAAACATTTTGGTCACATTTCATATTATGCTGACATGTACATGTGTTATTACACAGATTAGTACTATGTAATTACATAATAAGTCAGTGTTGTTTTACAGTACATTATTTGTGCAATTACATAAAGAGTCAAGGTTCAGTTGTGGTTAGGGTTAGGGTTGATTTGTGGTTAGATTTACGGCAGGGATAAGATTCAATGTGTGACTGAACAAGGGGTAGCGTTGATACTGGTGTTAGGGTCAGGAAGAGGGGGAAAGCAAGGGTTATTCAGACAGTACTGCAAACTGTACTACTCAGGTTCATAGGTGTTACTGTGCCACCAAGTTAGACATTCATCCCTTCAGCAATTACCATCCAATTTGCACGCTGGTATTCGGTAAAAATCGCATGACAAATTAACAAGTTTAACAGTGGTCATAACGAGTCCTCCAAAATTTTACAGATTTATTCCATTTTGCAAATGAAGGGCCTGAAGTTTTCTGTTTTTCTCGCACATTTTCACAAAGTGAGCAGGTAATTTTCCATTTATAAAGCAATTCACCCTTTCTTTCTACAAATATACTTTTTTGTTATTTGTGAAATGTATTTGACAAAGATGTTGTTTTGTTTAGCTTTTTTCTTAATTATCTGAAAACTGTAATATCAAAGCAGTGTAATTATGAATTATGTAGAACAATTCCCTACTTGGAGGCAGGCACACCACAAGGTCTACGGCAAAATGCTTCAATTCAGCCAATTATGAAACAATGAACAGGGCAGAAAGCTTTAATCGTTTGGAAAATGTTCAGAAAAAAATATCCATTTGCTAGAATGAGGTGTCTTCCCACTCTTACCTGAAGTTTTCTTTCATTTCCCAGCATCTTGGTAAATTTGAACATCTTCTGTGCCACCCTCCGCTAACTCCATTAATGAAGAACGGAGAGCATGGGGGTGTATGGTTGAATCAAAACTAGGATGAGAAACAAAAAGATCCTCTGTTTTAAAAAAGAAAGAAAGAAGAAGAAAAAAACAGACTGGAATCGACTTTGGGCTGCTGAGGCATGCTTGCATATGTTCTTAATTACTGCCGATACTAAGGGCACATTCACACAGAGGCTTTGTGCTGGAAGGCATGTGTGAAGTATCTGAGTTTGTTTGAGAAACCAACCGAAGCAAACTCAAACCAAATGAAGCGCAGACCTCCTGAAGAGGTGGTCTCAGCTCGATTGATGAAAGAGCTCAGAGTTTGGGAAACAAACTCTGTGAACAAGAGAGTGGGTCTTGTTTTTTCTTCAACCAGGAAACGACCGTATGTGTGTGTACGCGTGTGTGTGCGTGTGTGTGCTTTCACAGAGCTCTTTTATAAATAAATTGCGACTTTTTCAGTTTCACAAAATGAGGTTTGCCAGTTATTTGACATTGTTATGTAAAGGACGTGATGCAGTGGGGCTATGTCAGTAAGTTGGTAAAGCATCAATGCCTGGCATATATCTGATGCGCCATTTAAAACTGTGGTCCTGTGCACCACAGTGCAGTGATACACAGCATCCCTCAGGTTCTAAAGAGCATTGAATAGCCTAGGTCTGTGTCTGTGAAAACAAATCTATTGAGTGCTTTTAGAACATATACACCAGCCCTGGAGGTGAACAAATGAGAAATAATTTTCTAATTGAATGTCCTGATAATACTTTTATATCTTTGCAAGTATGTGCATCCAACAAACTTAATGCATTCCCTTCAAATGAGCCAAACTGTCTGTAATAAGACCAGTGGGAAGAGGCTGGGCAGGAAAATCATTCAATTCAGTGTGTTTATTCATCTTATACATATTCTGTAAATATTAGTGCCTGTGCCAGCACCACAGAGCATCCCAGCATCTCCCTGCTGATCCCAGATCTGCTGTCTGCTTTTACAGGGCCATTCCTCACAACACATTTTGTCTGAAGCATTTCATAAGCTGTACCATGTAAATGGAGTCTTGTATGTTAAAGCATGATCAGCTTTTTGTTTGCCTCGCAGGACCCATTTTATCTTTAATAAAAACCTGCGTGATAAAACATGCTTTCCTTCCTGGCATGTTGTTTCTATTTTTCTTTCCTTGATTCTTCTGTCTCCATACTGTAGCCCTGTGCCTTACTTCCCCCTGCAAGTTTCAATTTGCGATTGCCTCTCACAGTTCATAATCAGAGCCATCACTTCGCAGTGGAATCAGCTGTTGGCTCAGGTTAGTAGCCGGGCCGGCATCTGTCAGCTTGTCACATTTGCATATCTAACTAACACCTGGAAACTGGCTGCTCTCCTTCACCCCGCTGCAGGTACCCCAGCGAATATCAGCTTATCGTCTTTTGTTGCCGCGGTGTTTCGGTCTCTCTGATTTTCTCTTGTCTGTTCCCCCACCCCCACCCCCCCGCCCCCGTCAGCTTGTGCTGTCGTTGGGATGGCTGGAGGACATAAACACGGTTATATCCAAGAACGGAGTGTGATATGTGCAGACACGGAGACAGCCAGCACTCAGCTGCTTTCCTTTCCCTTTGTTTTTTCTGTTTTGCTTTTTTGGAGACCAGAGATGTTTTTTATTTTTCTCTCTTGTTTGTGTCATTATAATCTGTCCATTGCACTGGCTTCATCATTGTAAACACCCCACCCCCAACCCCAACCCCAACCCCCACAACCTCCCCACCCTTTCCACCACAACCCCTACATATACAAACACACACACACACACACACACACAAATACATAAACACATACACATGCATAAGCACATGCACACACAAACACACACACACACACACACACACACAACTCCTTATCCCACACACATCTCTTCTTTCAGCTGCTCAGTTCATCTGTAGGGTCTGGATAAAACATCAAGGATAACAGACGCATGTGTTGGCAGGATTAGAATTTGGATATATATGGATATGGATATATGCGAAAATGTACAGTAAAAATAACCTTAGATAATCTTCACAAACAGCAGCAGCCTGCTCCCTGTCCATTCTAGCATATAGATGGTTTATTGTGGACAGGAAACCTATGAAGGAGATCTGGGTGGAGGGGATTAATATGCTACACTGGCGCTAATAACTGAGTCTCTAAAGGAAAGGAGGCTTGTGAATAGCCAGCCCTTTTCATTCCAGAGGATGCTGGACGAGACCCTCTCAGGTCCCCATTCAGTGTTCATTTAGGAAACTGACGCCAAACAGCTTTCATTTTAAATATTCAGCAGGCCTGGCCTGCCTCCAAAGAGACAATTATGTTAATGTTTGCTCTAATAATAAAATGTGGATGAATATATAAGTGTGACATCAGACAAAACATGTTTTTTCACCATATGTTGTTTAGAAGGCCAAGTAAATGTTATCTATTCAACAGATATGGCTTCCGTCGCCTCTGCTGCCTGTCAGTAAAAAGCCAGTGTGTGTGTGTGTGTGTGTGTGTCTCTGTGTGTGTGTGCCTGTGTGCATACACATGTGTATGTCTGTGTGTGTGCCTGCGTGCATCTATGTGTTTTTGCACGTGTGTGTGTGTGTGTGTGTGTGTGTGTGCGTCCTCCTGTTTGTGCTTTGGATGCAGGTCTCACTAACACATGCTCGGTGTTATTAATGCTCCTGTTTGTTATGGACAGCCATACACTTCCTTTGTGTTGGGATTTTAATAAGGATTGCTCCATTCAGGTCGGGTCTGAATTAACCATAACTTCCTATTAGGTTGTAATTACATCTCTAGAAACATATATTTAAGCACAATTCAGTTTCTCCTATTAGGAAAATGTCTTCTTTGTATTTATTATTTGTTTGCATGTGATTTAACAAAGATCTCACACTTATCTGACACTTGTAAGTGTAATTGTGCACATGTGTGGAGCCATGAGTGTGTGAATGGTGAACAATGGTTATTACAGGCAGGGGGCAGGTCCAGTGAATCATTAGGAAGTTGGTAGCAGGTAAGTCAGTCATTCTGAGTCCTGGTAGCCTGAGTATGTCATTCATTATTTTGAGCATCGGTTGCATATGAATGTGTAATTTTGAGTGTGTCACTTTGAGCATATTTTGAGCATTGCATATAAGTCTGGGGTAACCACCCTGTCCACAGATGGTGCATGTCCTGTAGGAAGATGAGATGCATTGATCTGAATTGAATAAATTGAATAAACAGCAATCAGTAACACTGCAGGGGGCCTGATGGACTGACGTTGAACTAGACTGTGCCGTGTTTCTTCCTTCAATATGGAAGATTCAATACCACATCAAAACCCTCCGTCACTCAACATCTTCGAGGTGTACAGAGAGTTGCTGCATCTGACTTGTTTTAAAAAAAAAAAAAACAATTGCTTTGTACTTTGAAATGCAGATTGATCACACCTCATCTTGTAAAAAACACAAATATTCCAGCACCATGATATTCAACCTTTCTTACATTTCATTTTAGCCTATTTTACAACTCCTGGTCTTTATAAGACAAAACAAAAACTTTGCAATGGTAGAATCATTCTGATTATCAATGTATTGTTCCATTTTTGATAAGTAAAATGGGAAAATTGCTAATTTATAGACTGTAGTGCTCAAAGGAAATGGGCAGTATAGATATCAGGCACATGCACACGAGCATGCTCACACTTATACAAGTATGTATGCAAACATGCTACACGCTCAATACCTTTGAAATGCACTGCCTTATCATTGCATGTCATGATGTCATATTACCTACTCATTGGTAATGCATGCACATCATGCAACTCCTAACTTGCCCAATAGAGGGCAGTGAAGAACACATGTCCTCTTCTCCAGGGAGAGAGAGGGGAAAAAAAAAGTCAACCAGCCAATGAGGTGAAATTATCTATTGTAGACAAACTGGATACAGTGGTACAGATGATTGGCTTTCCAATTCAAGAAAATACTTGGTAAAAAGGTGAAATCTAAGCTACAGAAAGAGTATGATTATCTAAGTATGTGTGTGCACGTGCGCATGTGAGGTTTACACTGCAATGGACTTTCATCAAGTCAAAATCACTGAACAGGTATTGCTTAATGGATGCCAGCACATATTTTGCCCTTTCCCCTTCTAGTGGTAAAAGGTCATTACTGCCATTTGCTGCAGAGGGAGCCAATCTTTCAGTCATAGGGACACAATTTCAATGGCAAATTCTTCTAGTTGAGGCCTGTTATTGGAGGATTACATTATCACACAGAAAGAGCTCCATTTGAATCTGAACAAACACTCTGACTGGATCCAATCCAATGCGGCCACCTGGTTGTGGCATATGTACTGTCAGCCAGTGCACTCAGTAAGTGAAACGATTGCGGTAATTCAATAAGGTCTAACTTGTGTCAGCATACACGGCCTTAGAAAGAGCTCTGCTCACCTTCAGTATTCTTTCTTTGAGGCTCTTTTTTTATGTGCCGTGGCATTGTACATCACTGAATCACCACTGGCGCAAGTGAGCCGCATTTAACCCGTATATCCAGCAAGCATATAAGCACTATCAGCAGAGGCTGTGACAGGACACACAGTACACAAGAAGGCATTTAACATGTACGTGATCTGAAGCGCAGTGACAGACCTCAGCATCTCAACTCCTCGGCTCACTATAGCACAGGGGTTTTGCAGCACATTTTAATATTCAGCAATACAACTATTGCTGTGTTTGGATTTTAATACTGCATGTCAAAAATAACTGTTTCTGTCCTTGTCAGACAATGTGGAGAGAGTCACTAGAGAAATCTAGAGTCTGTCCAGAAGACATAAAGCTACTGTAAATGTATTGATCTGATTCAAATCAGTATGGCACCATGTGCATCAAATTCAAATTATGCATTTATATACTAATCTAACAAATCACTGAGTAGGACAGCAGTCAGCATAATGATACGCATCACTTATTGTATCACAATTCCGACACGTGAGACACTTTTTTTTTAACAAAATTGAAAAATAAAATGAAGAAAAAAATCAAAACAAAATCAAATGTACTCCCCCTAGACCCCAAACAGACTGATTTTGAAGTACGTTTAAGCAAATGTAAACATCAGCACATGCTGGTTTCAGTCTGACACCCATGCCTCAATATATATACTTTTTTGGTGAGATCAATGTTTTTTGGCAACTTATATTTGGCTGCTGGAACGAAGCACATTCTTATATTTCATTTATGTTTTCTGATATAAATTCTTCAGCTTTTTTGTCCAGCACTGGCTGGCTGTGTAATCTGAAAAGCGCTTTACCTCGGCGTCCCTCCTGACCTTGGGAACGGCGGCCACTCGGTGCCGGCCCGCGCTGATTCATTTACTCCCACCACCTTCGGCTTACTCACTTTAATCTTCTCCCCGTGTCACGGTCCCGTCGCAGAAACAGGGCCTGCTTTCGGTGCCTCCACAGCCGTCATCAGTCATTAGAGAAAGACAGGCCTTCTGCGCCCGAGCAGAACTAATCTACTGTACCTTATTCTGGCACATTCTCGCGGCTTCGAGGCCGATTTATTAATACATACTTATGGTTGTGTTAGGTGTATGTCCGTCTGAGTTATTGTCCTTTGTGCTGTTCATTAGGCTCCATTTGTTTCTCGGCCTCCACCTTCTAGCTTGCATACTGCTGACCAGGTGTGCTCCATGGTGCACTGAAGCAGGTGAGGTTGGATTTCACCACCTGGCAGGTTCCTGGATCCATCACATCATAGCTTTGGCACTGCGTGAAAGGTATATTGCTTTCTCTCATTATTTTAGCTTATCTGTAGTGGTCTGCGTGTCATCTGTGTCACTAATTCTCTGGCAGTGGCAGGTCAGTTTGGGTTTCAGGTGTGTGGTCTCCCTTGAGTTGTAAGGAGACCCCTGAGGATGTCCAGTAGATGGACTTATACTGAAGATATTTCTGTGATGGAATTAACACGCGGCTGGGCTGCACCTCTCCTGTCTGAGGATTTGCCAGCACCGTTCTAGTGGCCCGCTGGAAGAATTATCCTCCAAACTCCTGTTGACCGTTCCCTGGACAGTCCTCCTGCCCTACACAGGCATTCTGTCCCCTCAAAAACAAGACACCAGGGTCCAGACAAGAGGAGGCCTGACTGCCTCAGGCAATTGGACTCCGGTGGGTGACATCACCATCTGTTTTGGAGGCTTTACACCAATGAGCTCCGTCACAGTGAGAAAGGTACGCTGACAGATTGCTAAACTGTTTCAGCTCATCTATGCAGCGTCTGCAGTCAAGCACACCCAGGCCCCGGAGCGCAATCTGTGTCCCAAAAAAATTGCATTTATTTAAAAAAAAAACATTTCTGCTGTTTCAAAAACAATGTCAATGTTGTATCTAAATTAGTGTAATTGTTCTAAAATGAACTCTGATTATAATAGAGTAATGAAAAATAGAGAGCACTGCATGAATACTGATCATTTGCCCCCTAGTACTGATATATTATAAATCTATTGTATAATTATATTGTAATTGTTATATTATATATCTATATTTATATTATCTAGAGTAATAATGACCATACTTTACAATGAAAGTGGCAGCTTGACAATTCTTGATACATACATATGGTAATTTTGCACATTAGATTATCCAAGCCCTTCAATATTTCTATGAAAGATGACTCAAAACTAAAACATAAACATACCAAATTATGTCAAATTAAGTACCTAATCATAAATCTGATATAAATCACATTCAGCCAATAGCTGTGTTGTCTCTTTCTGCACTATCAAATTATTTTAGTCATTTGCAGTTACTCAAGTACAAATTGACAGGAAATAGTATTACCCCTCCCAAATGATGAGAATCATGCACATCCCGGGATTTCCCATGAGTGATTGGGGTGAGGTACCTCGCTCAGGGGTATGGCAGTGATGCCACTTCTGCAGAAGCTCTGTTTTCTTCTTTTTTTTTCCCCCACCTCCAAGTACACACCCCCCTCCAGAGATAGAGGTACTGCTCTGTGTTAATGACCCCTGCTGGCATCTTTGTAATCTCACTGAATGGCCCGTTCTAAGGAGGTGTCATGGAGGACGCTTCGCATGTGATGGTCACAGGCCATGAATAACGAACACACAGCATGGTGGCTTCAGTGTTTGCCTTACCTGGACTTGCATGCAGTAATTCACTTATAGATCTGCACTTTTTCAAGCTAAAAGTCAAAACTGAGGAATTTTCCATTGTAAATTTGAATATACCAAATACTTTCTGTTTGTAGTCTGCCAGAACAAAGCACTGTACTTCCTTAGTCAACAAAGGGCTGACAGCAGAGTTTTGTGTGTGTGTGTGTCTGTGTGTGTGTCTGTGCATGTATACATTGCCTTTGGGTATGCAGGCTTTGAGTGGGTGAAATGAGCTTTGTATGATGGGATGATGTATCTATTTGACATTAGTTTCATCTTAACTGGTGTAGCCATGGGCCACAGCCCCGATGTCCAACCCTGGCAATCTCATGAACTCAAACACTGACATCACGATGTGTCTGGACTGGCCCTTCTCCTTCAGGCTGTGCCAGCTGCTGAAAGCTTTGTGCTGGAAGAGCACACATGCATTTGTGTGTTTGTGTGTGTGTCACTCAACTCTGAAACTGCCTCATTCATGACAAAGGACCATAACCTGAAATGACTGCACAGATGCAACTGGACACGTCTCTCGAGTAAAGCAGTCAGGAAATCAGGCAAACTCTTCACTGTGTCCTTGAATGCATTTGTTTTGTAGATGGACTTTTTTCCATTAGTGGCACATTCCCACAGTTGAATATCTGCTGGAGCAGTTCATACTGTATGTAAGTACCTGACTCTATCAGCCTGCATTGTCCTACCTGCGCGTGACACCTAGAAGCATGACTCCTTCATACCTTTCAGTAATCCTCCCCTCCAGGAAATGTGGTCCTCACCTGTGCTGGCTCATCAAAGCCCCCCTGGTAGCTCAGACGCAGGTATGAAACAATGGCGTTGTCATGGTTTCACTTCAAGATTTAAGGCTACTGCCTTGTGGGAACCATGCTGCGTTATTCTGGCGGGAGAGGAAATTTCATTAAGATGGTGAGACTGAGGAACTGAGCCTGACCTGTAACTGCATTTCCACAAAGTTAAGAGGAAAGACTGGCCAGAAAGCATATATTCATGTTAATTGGCATACGGGAAGCAAAAAAAATCCTCAGACAACCAATAATTTTCTGTCCTCATGTGATACCCAAATGCTTGAAATGTGACTCATGGCAAGAAATTGGTTAATAGAAGGAAATGAATGTCTGCACAAAGGCATTTATTTTTGTGGTGCACAGTGCTTCATCTTCAGGTATATCTTCTTTCAATCTTAGGTATGTCTCTTTCACAACAAGCTCACAATACAGACAGACATTTTTGAATAAATTCAGCACACCTGATGACAATCACCACTCAGTCACTTTGATTAGTGACTGATTGATGTTATTAGTTAAGATGGTATTAGATGACATGATCAATGGAAAGAACACATACATACATTCAAGTGAATTTTAGATGCGGTTAGTTTTAGTTTTTTTTTTTTTTTTTTGGGGGGGGGGGCGGGGTACAAGTATTGTGCGAAAATTACTCAACCAAGTCTCTAGCCAATGTTCTGAATGTTTCTTCTGATAAGGACATTTGTCACATGAATGAATAATATCTAAATTATTAAACAGAGGATTCATGCATCAAGCCCTTTCAAATAGGACATCACCATAGAACCCTCACTATGATATTTATATTATATCTTTCTTGTAAGGTTTGGTGGATCAGGAAAGTAACACAACAAATGGCATCAAGATATGATGTGTCTGTGCCCTTCAACATCAGAGTCACTTTGCGTTTCTTTGGTTCAACGGATGGTTATGTTCAGTGGCAGTTGAGTCGTCCCTTTGTGCCGTGGCTCTGTGTGCTTAAAGCACACCCCGCATGGTTCTCCAAAGAGGCAGACTCTTTTCTGCGTTTCAGCTTAATGTTTCAACTCAATGGCACACATAAACACCGCTATGTATGTCTATTTATTTATTTATTTATCTCCCAGGAAGAGACGTGAAAGAGCAGAAGAGGCACCTATTTCAATTTTTAATTAGTTACTTTCATATGTTCAGTCCAACATTATCCCCTCAAAGCTTCAATTATGGGCTACTCCTTGGTTTCATAACATCAAAAGATGGATGCCGTGTGCGTGTGTATACACGTGCACATGTGTGAGTGTGTGTAAAGCATTGTATGCACAGATGCTCTGCGTCAAGAGTGGAGTATCACTCGCAATGTCTCAATGGAGGATGGAGACAAAGTGGTAAGCATGTCTTACAAATTGCAGCAAATCTGGAAGATAGAGTTTCTTTCCGCCTCTTTCTTATGTGAGTAATTACCTCACATGTAGTCAGAACAGAGCAGAGTTGTCAGGCAGGAGTAGACATTAATGGATTACGCTCTAATCTTTTGGTACTATCCATTTGTACTATTACTTCAACTTCACATTCACATTGGGGGGGAAAATGTGAACAACAACCATGGAAATACTCCCCTTTCTTTCTATCTCCATCTCTCTTGTTTAACTCTGGAAGAAAACAAAACTTTTTTCACAAACTGCAGGTGAATTTGAAGCCCAGAGGTCACGCAGCTCAAACAGACTGTGAACTTCTGAAGTAGCAGTGAGCCAAAAGTGAAATCAGTCTGGCTTTTAATGGGAAGAAATCCGGACTGTTTCTGTCAGTTTACTGTGGAGGAGTGAAGTCTGGAAACAGGGATGAGGACGCAGTTAGCGAGCTTCAAACCCAGTGCTGTAGCGGCTCTCTCAACGGCCCGATGTGCTGCTGCTGGAGGAGATGTTTGCGGGTCAGGAAGGGTCAGACTTCCCTCTGAACCAAAGCAGAAAACCATTAGAGCCGACTGCAATGAGTAGACGCTCCCCTGGTGACGCGGCGCGAAACCCTATCCATCTATCCATTTAGCCACCCCCCTCCTAAAATACATCCTTCCCTCTCCACCTCGGCAAAATGTGTGGTGAACATTCCGCTGCAAAATGGCTGCTGCACCTAATCCAAGTGATGGCCTGTGGTGGTAGAAATGAGTCTCCCCCCAACACACACACACAGACACACACAAATACACACACACAAGTGCTTCATGATTCATGATAGATGTCATGTAAATGACATGTGTAATAATATTACTATTACAACAACAACAACAACAACAATAATAATAATAATAATAATAATGTGATCATGATGGCACAGGTGCAACAGTGTGATCAGGATAGCACAGGTATGACAGAGTGGTCAGGATAGCATGGGCACAACAGAGCAGTTAAGATAGTGTGGTCAGGATGTGTTCAGAATGGTGTGGTCAGAATTAAGCTGTTCAGATAGTGAGGTCAGGACAGTGTTGTCAGAATGAAGCAGTTAGTGTGGTGAGGACAACACGGTCATAATAGAGCAGTTAGGACACTGCGGTCATGATAGTGTGATCAAAAGACCACTGGCAGGATAGTGCTGATAGGATAGTGCGGTCAGGATAGCCAGGGTATGAGTGCCTGCTCAAGATCGCACCCTGCACAGAATAGCACAGCAGAGTCAGAATGGAATGGATACGATGGCGTGGTCAGGATAACACAGTTAGGATACTGTGGTCAAGATCATGCGGTCAGGATAACATAGTTAAGATATTGTAGTCAAGATCATGTGGTCAGGATGACACAGGATACTGCAGTCAAGATATTATGTTCAGGATACTGTAGTCAGGATAGTGGGGTCAGGACTATGAAACCACAGATGTGCTCTTTAACAAATGAAAACCCTTTTTAAGAGTATCTCTATCTTTCCCTGCCTTTGTCTGTCTCTTCCTTGGTGTTTCTCAGAAATCGCATAAGGCCCAAGGGTGTCATGCTATGGCCATATCAGAAATGTCGATCGCTGCCTGGATGTGTCTATAATGCTTTAACACATTAGAATGAAATTCTTAGAAAAAGACACAGGATCGAAGATGCTTTTTGTTACATGACAAGGAGGTGGTACTGGTGTTGAAACAACTGATGGTAAGGCAGAAAAGGCAATGATTGTTATTTTTATTTATTTATTCATTTTTGTTCTGAGTAGACACTGTATTTTTGTTATTTTGTTTTAGGTGCCATGGCCATATTTGCATTTGGTATGTTTTTTCTCATCCACTGACAGATGTAGATATTCAGATATTGACAAAGGGCTGGGAACTTTTTACAAATTTTAAACTTTATGGAGGCTGTATTCATTGTTTGTTCATTTTGCATCAAAATAAATAAAGAACATGCTGATATAGAATGTTCTAGGGATGAGACTTGAATTCTCCTCTTCACCGAGACACATGACAAAGGATTGGTTCAGGTCCTTTTCAGGCTCAACAGAAGAATAAAAAAAAGAAAAAAGAACAGCTCCCCATAAGCTCTTTATACTTTCCACAGCGACAAGTCAAGAAGTCTGGGAGAAGCACAGAACATTTCAGAGTGTCCTATAACCTTATGAACAAATGTTACAGTACTGTACCTCTTTTAGATCTGATGTTCTCAGCTGGTCTGTTAAAAGAGAAGTCTTTGTTCCATTGTTCCTGTGTCTCTGCACTCCGGAGCTGCGTGTGGACCGGCTGTCTCGCGAGTGAAACAGTTGTGATCGGGAGCCATATGTCTCTGGCCTATTTTGGGGAGATCCCTGCCACTGCACTGTGCACATCAATCAATCAACACCTCCGCTTTCCCTTTGCAGACACTGCAGAACATCACGCAAACAAACATACATCTGTTCGCATGTTTATTTTTTCCACCTTGTCTGTTTTTTTTTTTTTTTTTCATTGTTCTCAGAGACCATGGGATCTTGAAATCAGTGGAGACAAAACCCATCTCTTTCTGTTGATGCAGAACAGCTCTGAATGCACAGCTTTGATAAATATGTGAAATTCAATCAGAGGATGTCAATACATATCCGTAATAAGGCAGCTGGGTGGACAATCCATTGAAGGGCAGCAAAGGTCTATGTCTGAATCCCCACCAAAAAATAAATAAATGCATAAATGAATACATGGGAACATTGTTTATTGGACATTCAAAACAGTAATCAAATATGCTACTGTGTATATTTTGGAACATTTTTGTTTTAATTAGATGTTATTCTTTGCTGTTCTGGGATTTTTGCATGTGTGATAAACAGCAGGAACTCAGATAGAGCAGACTAAGTTCATTCAGACAAATAAAATTTCATATTAATAAGGTATGCACTCTTGATTCATAGAAAAGGCAAGACCCTTAATTGAAAAGAAGAGGAAAGAAAAAAAGTTCAAAAAAGTTAACTTTTATTTCTTGGTGATTGAAATCAGAGAGAGGGTGAACCATGACCTTGCTGTGAGGGTCTTGGGTAATTAGTGCTCGACATTGCCCCGTCCTGCTTTGTACCTCCAACGAGAACAAGGCTGTTCATTAAAACATATCCTGCTGACCAGAGGGCAGCTGACCAAAAAAGGGAGACCCCCCTAAATCAGCCCAGCCCCTCCCACCCCTCACCCCACCCCTGGGCTCCAAAGAACCCCTCTGATACCCCCTCTCACCTCTCTCTTGTCAGAGCCAAATCTGACCATAGCAATTCAACTTATGAAACACATTCATAGAGCCAAGAAAGACTGAACATTGATTTCTATGGAGTGTCAGTCTGTGCTTCAAACCGGTTTGTAACTATTTGTTTGCATTTGTGTGAACAGATGATCAGCTCATCTGATGAGCTGACATTTATTTCTTTTTTTATTTTCTTTTTGCACTTTGCCAGTCCCCAAGTCATGTGGCAGTGTGGATTCTTAAGGGCACTGAGATACTGGCATGAAGCAAAGAACAAAGACCTGGCTAACGGATAAAGGTCATCATTTGCACAATTGTGTTTACCTCTCCTTTAGACCACTGGGTAAGAACATTGTAACTGACATGCAGTACTACAAATGTCATCAATCACTGGGAAAAAAAAAAAATATAATATATGTATAAATAAGATTTCACTTGGAGGGCAAGCAACTCTTTTTTTAAGCTTAGATCTTACAAAGGAAAAAAGAACCTAAAGTCTCTGAGCAGGAATGGCTTTAAAGAGCTTAGCTGTATCCATGCCACTGCAAAAAAGGCAGAGGATTCGTGGGATGGGAAGAAGGCCAAGTCTTTGAGAGCCATTCCAAGTTCAGCTTGGCCCAAGGATTGGTCAATCTCCTGAGTAGCCTGATTCTACACTCCTTGCCTAATCCAAAGCTCTGCTCCTGCTTCCTGTATTATCTCCCATTGATTGAAGCTATATTTTGTGACAATTAATCTTTTTTTAGCGTATAAGCCTCCGGCTGCATTTACCGCAAAATTCCAAACATTTCTCGCTGTCACTCACCGGCTGTGGGCAGGAGATGAATGCTTTGCTTCCATGTGTGGTCCCTGTGTCAGTGATACATGCAGATGCCCCTGCCTGTGTCCCCTCACACAGGAGTCTGTTCCCAAAAAACGAGTATGTGAATATAATAGACCATTAATAATAAAAATTATAATAGTAACAAAATTTTAAAAAATTATAAAAATTATAAAAATTATAATAGTAACAGCAATATAAATAAGATGATGACACTGTTCCTCATTCCCAGTGGGGGGAACCAACTAGATTAACTACAACCTCATTAACCACTAGCATCATCATCATCATCATCATCATCATCATCATCATCACGCACCTGATATACTCAATGCTGAACAATACCCATCAATACTGTACATTAGACATTACCACTGTAGTGCAAACAGCTCTTCACATTGATCCACCCCCTCAATATCCCTCTACAACAGCCCTCACACCAGAATGATACAAACCCCTTTCAGTCAAATTACCATCAAATTTCAATCTTGCATCTCTGGTTATTCACAGCGCACATTTCACCCAATATGCCAGTTCAAAAATGGTCTATAAACTAGCATCAAGCTCACAATTATCACCCTGCCAGTGGAAGACGTGAGGGAGAATACATTGTCTTCCCTTCTCTTCTGATGCAAGCTATTTTCATTGCTGTTAAGTTTTATTCAGCATTCAGTTTTGTTTTTTCTTGAGCATTTTAATGTTGTCTATTCAACCCCAGTGAGTACGATCTAACCTTATCAAGTGTTTGTATGTATAGATGACAGCTCTCTACTTTTTTTTGATGTAATGTGTTCACTGACCCCCTTGAGTGTCTGACAGTGATACCAGAGCTTGCATACCTGACACCTGACTTACATGCATCTGCTATCACTTCCAAAGATAGTGAGGAGCCACTTTTTTTTTTTTTTACTTTAGTGGGGAACCACTTCTTTTCTTTGTTCCCAAATGCTTTAGTTTATTTAGTATCACATACACAGTATGTGATACACATACAGTAACATAAAAAATGAAAAGTGATTATGACTGACATGTGGGTCAGGGTTCTGCTGATGTTACTCCTTAAAGTGTAAATCTAGGAAAATAAAAACATCCTCAATGCATTCTGAGTGGGTCTGTGTATATAATCTCCCCTACATGCACACACAAAAACATCTGTTAAATATAGAGTCTGTATGTGTGTTTATGTGTATGTATGTATTAATATAATTGAATATGGATATATTGAATGTTTGCCTGCTTTATTCTGAGAACAGGACAGCTTTGAAATGATTCCCTGTGACCTTTCAGTATCTGTGTCTGTGGAAACTCTTTAAAACAATTTAATATTTTACTCCTATATTTCCAGCTCAAGCACATTTATACAACTACATACAGCATCTGATATTTAACAGTAAGTGTGATTGTTGATTTATTATTTAAAAATTAAAGTGGTGAACTCTTAAAATGACCTACTTCAATTAGTTCTGTAAAAATTGATATGTGGGTGGAATAAGCAGTAAAATTATCTGTTGAATGTCACTCCTGATCAAAATGAAGTAAAAAAAAAAACAAAACACCAACAATCTGCTAATTGTAACCAGGGTTGATTTTATCAACAACAGCTACGGAATTGGAATACTCGTCTTTGTGTCATCAACATAACTTTCTTTGCATTCTGTTTGATTAACCTGTGTGAAATTATACTTCACAATTACACTCAATTTCTTCAAAAATGTCTCCCTTCTGTCTAAAACTCATGTTTTCCTGAATAGCTGTAGTAGGATCTCTTTTAAAGTGTGCGTACAGTGAGATTGTACAATCACTCCCAGCCTCTGTCTATTGTTCATATTTAATGGCGGTGTCTTCGGGATAGGCCCCTCACTTCCAAGCAGTGTCTGCCTGATGTTCATGCTTTCTGAAGGCTGTGAACGAGGGGAATACACAGACAGGAAGGGGTGTATGATTATGGATGCTTAAAGCAGTCTTCCTCCGTTTCTCTCTTCTCGTCAAACACGGCTCTGATTAAACATGACAGGGCAGTCTTTTCCAGTCATGTTTTGGGGCAAAATCCTTAAAATGCAAGCCGGGTTGGGGTGGGGAGAAGAGTTTTGGGGCTGTGTTTGGGAGCAATGTACCGTTTTTGAAGTACACAGCGTACAACAGAGTAGCTTTTTTTTCCAGCCAGACTGCATTAAACTGAAACAGTGGGGTTCAGCCCATTCCATGCCCTGCTTTAACATCTGCCTTTCCCACAATGCATGTGGTGCGCACACATACTGCAGGAAAGGGGATATCAGCACATACAAAAAAATAATCTTATCAGAAATTATCTATATAGAGCAAATCTGAAAGTCCAAAATTCCGAGCCAGCGGCTTGTTACAACCGCAGATAATAAACTGATGGGTTTTCAGGGTTCAAAGAGGCAAGAAACATTTTACTATCAGTACCCAACCCAAAATACAACCAGCCAAAAAAAAAGGTTAAGATTTCATAAAGCACACAACTGACCACTTTTCCCATTTAAGCAAATACCTGACAGATATCATTAACAAGCAGATCTCCTGACAAACATATCTGAGTGAAACCGCGTCTACAGACACGTTCCCTTTCTGGCTCCCTTGCATGTGCCAGTCTACGTAAAGCCAGAGGAATGACCTCATCCAAGTTATCGCCAGCAACTTATTCAGGAGATACCACGGCAGTTTGTCTACTCAGAGCTAAACATCTGTGATGGCGCTGGCTGACACAGCACACCCCAAAAAAAAAAAAAAAAAACCTAACAGAAGGAGAAACTAACAAAAAAAAACAAATTATTCATTTTAAGACGCACCAAACCAGAGGCCAGCAAACTGTCAGACACACCAACAAAGGAAAAGGCTCAGCTGACTGCTTCACAGCCTCTAGCCTGTATTTAATATGCTTCCAATCAGTCAGGTGAGGCTCGTTAGCCAATGGGTGGCCTCAGAGACACATTCCTCACTCACACAAGCAAAAGCAGTTTCCACTGAAGTTGATGGAATTAGATCACTTATCGGTAAGAAAGTACATCGTTGACAAAGGAGCCACATTACCAATTAAACATTATCACCAGTAAAACAGTGAATTTCAGGGGAGGGCACAGTTTAATTCAGTGAAGACTCCTCCCTTTACAATGTCACGTGGATTAAGGTAGAACTGGATCAACTCCAAAGGTCTACCATTTCAAACAAAATGAACTCTGCCTTGGGAAATGGGCAGCCACACTAAAGCAAATATGTAGGCTCTCTCTAAATACGTTTTTTTTTTTTTTTCCAAATGGACTGTAATGTCACAGTATTAAACTCCTACACACAGTCAAATTGATTTTTTTTTATCACATTATGTCCCAGGGATAAATCAACAAAAGGTGTTGATTAATTAAATTATTTTAATTTAATTCAAATCGTGTAGCAGCTGTTTGGCAATATCTAAGACCTCCAGGGTCAACTGTGTTTCCTCCTTTATATATTTTCACCGTTCCGCTTTTCACCTGCTGTATACATTTTGCCTTTTCATCACAGTTGTACTGTCTATACAATATATGCGTCATTTCAATTGGCCATGTGATTCATTCCTGCTGCATCTCTGGATGAAACAAAAGTTCTGCACATACAGGCTGGTGCCATGATACACGGCCTGCTGTTTGCAGGAATCTCTCAACATGAACTGTGGTTAAAATGCCACCGCGATGAGATGTAGAAACGTCGTAACTGCACAGTATTAAGCGTACTGCTGGATAAAGTCCCGGAGCAGTGATTTGTTTTAACAACGCGGAATATCTCTGCGTGAGCCGAGGTGTAACGATGCCACCCATAGCGTCGGCGCCGTTCGGTTCACGAGACGAAGGCGTGAGCAGAGCCAGGCGTGGAACTCAAGGCCCCGATCTACTCAGAGCATTAAACAGACCCAAATGAAGGGGATAACAACAGATAAAAGATGAGATTAAGAGAAAAGAGAAAGAGAGAAAAGGGGGAGTCTGGGAGTGTATCGGGGAGTTTGGGCCGGGAATATAATAGAGAGGCGCTTGCCGAGCTGCCGAAACCGAGATGCAAAAGAGATGCTGAGGGCCAGAAAGGATCAGAACTGAAGCGCTGGCAGCTCTCCACGCTTTCTCAGGAAGTTTCTCCTTCCAGGGGCCAAAAGGAAAGCTTGACAGGAGATGTGAGAGAGACATTGGAGGTGGAGGAAAAGCACATCCTACTCCCTCAGCAGCTCTCCTGCTGTCTTCCCCCTGTTCACTCTGCGGTGCAGCGCTTTCCAGCACTGTTTGTGTTTATCTAATTACTGAGCAAAGAAGGTGGCAGCTGACTGGCCCGTTAGCATTTACGGGTGAAATGTTAAGTCAAAAGACGCACCATATGCAAGCAGAGATCAAAATCCTAACAACACAATCATAAATCCTAACAACACTATAAACTCTTCCGATTTCTGCTCTGTTTTTACAAGTCAATTATGAAACACACTTTGAAGCACAGAGCAATGTGCAATTTCTCAAGGTGTGATATTGTAGCTTAAGGCGTGATGCTCCTTACCTGAGGATTACCGAGCCTCTGTCTTCACTCCATGACGCATGTTTGGCTTGATGCCTGCCTGGGGGGACAAAAATGTTTGCAATGTACAACACCGTGTCTGAGAGAAAACGGGTTTAGTTGGAGCTTATTAAAAAGAAAGCAGAGTGTCTCAAAGGAGTTCTGGGTCGAGGGGTGCTGGGATTGATCAATTCATTTGTGGTTCTCTCAGAGATTGCTGAGCTGCTTTGTGTGGGCACACGCTGCCAAGACATCCTTTTCTATCTGTCTTGAAAATCAGTAAAACAACAGTCAATTTCTTACATTAAAATGAGCGTTGTTCAATTGGAAAAACAACACACGACAAATGTCAAAATTAGCCATCAACATGCAATTTTTAATTTTACATTTTTTAATTTGTTTTTAAAGCAAATAGATTTGACATGAGATATGCCTAAAATGTGCTTCCCCTTTGATCCTGGCAACATGTCACTGCAGCACAAGGAATGAGTAAGTCGGTAAATCAGGGAAAAAGTGATCCAGGCTCCACTTGCTTTAATTCAAATCAATGATGCAGGTCTACACTGGCCTGTACCGTACCTCTGCGTGTCAGAAATACATCATACTCACCAATACGTGCACAAGGCCCAGGTGTGAGGGCGTGGCACATCCACACATGCTGTGTGTGTGTGTGTGTGTGTGTGTGTGTGTGTGTGTGTGTGTGTGTGTGTGTGTGAGAAGGGTTTACCACTGGTCTGTTCCACATGTTTCATTAATTGAACGATCAGAATATATTTCTTCTACAATGAATCAAAGAATGCAGAAGGATGCATGTTTCTCAGAGGTGAGCAACAGTAATCCACACCATCATTCCAAGGGCAAGGATACCAGTGTACCGAACATTATCCTCCTTCTCTTTCCATTAAATCTTGATTGTATAAAAAAAAGATGAAAATAATGTGTGTTTCATTTACAGCAAAAATAAGGAGCACATATTGCCAAAGAACATCCAGTGTTAATGTAACTCTTACATGCAGGACCAAATGCATTTAAATAGCGGTGCATTGCTTGCATATTCTATAATGTTTACATACGTTCAGTTTTTTTTTCCTCTTTTAATATGGAACAGACTTTATTTTCTTTATTTTTTCAACATTTCTTACCTTGATAGTTTGAGTTACATTTGCCTGCAATGCTGTTTTCCCTGTCAAAAGCATAAGTAAGTAAATAAATAAATATATAATACAATAATAATGAGGAAAATCTGGATCGATCTAACATTGGGGTGATTACCCTAATGGAAGAGGACAGAAGGTCGTTATGCACATCAACGGAGAACATTTCCATGGCTATTCCGTGACATACATAGTGTGTTTTGTTGTAAATTTGTAATATCTGCACCGTTAGTTGCAATTTCAGAAGCCATTAAGGGAAGACAGATGGGAACTAGCTGTGACAAGGCTGACCTTGTTGCAGGAAGAAACGCTTTCTGAGTTTTCTTATACTAGGCTACAGTCCCGTTTCCATGGACACATACCCAGGTAGAACTAGAGAAGTGCAATGTAAAAATTAACCTACATATTTGTTTTTCATTCTGTTGATCTTATTGAGCTGTAATGCCAAAAATAGTCCAATAAAATGCAATTGGTTTTCCAGACATACAGTGTAAAAATACATTTTACACATGATATTTACTGAGTGTCCTTTGAAATATACACTACTTTGAGTATACCAAACACCTTATATGGACTTCCTATTGAATAACAATAATTTTATATTGTAGTGGTTTCTGAAAATAGCCTGTCGCTTGTTCTCCTAGTGGTAATCTTCCACTGCCCAACTCCGTCAGGTAAATGGCTACACATTTAATGTTTAAATGTTGATTGACTGTTTTATTTTTACAGAACACAAGGCAAAAGCCACCTGTAATGCACTGTGAATACACATGGAATGATGTGGCCATGTTCTAGCTGTGTTTTGCATTACCCAGGTTTTCACTGAGGGTTTGCTTAAAGCTCAGGATATCTTCTCCTCTCCCTCACTCCCAACCACATTGTTCCCACGTTTCTAACAGCAGTTACTGTACATCATGCCTAAAACTGTGATGAGCACATAATGGAGGTTCCACCAAGAAAATTGTGCTGCTTTTCTGATCTTCCACTTAGCTTCACATCCCCACAGAGTGCTGAGCGATTTTTTTCCCCAGACAGTAAGACGGACTGCACATAATGATGGGGCAGTTACCGCACATTCATCCTCGAACCCGGATTCAAATCAGAGGAGGTTAAATATCCAGGGCAGGATGGAAATTAATGCGTTTGCAGCAAACAATGCCTGCACCTGACAAGCATCAAGCGCAGCAAGTGTTTTAGGCCTCAGTGGTCATGACAACGCACCATTCGAGAAGCGCTCTGTGGAATTCATTTTGGCTGAGTAAAGTAGCCAGTCCATCACACAGTCACACACAGGCACACACATACATGCACGCACACACGCAAGCACGCAGGCGCGCGCACACACACACGCACACACACACACATTTTGTGTTAGGGAAGTCTGGTAAACACACTCCACGTGTATCCATGCAGTGTCAGTGTCATGCCTTACTGTGATGGCATCTTTCTGCTCAGGGTCAGATGTAATGAATGGGGTCACCCTATTTTCTCCACAGCATAATACAATCAAGGAGCCATTGATATATACTGGCTGTTATCTCTGTGCATATTGCATTGGAGGCCATACCATCACACCTGTTATCCAATCTTCAGTTCAAGTTACCTCTTCCAATCTACAGTATAACCCCTGACCACCACTACATTACAGCAGACTAATTTGTCACTACATAATACATTGGTAATCGGTGCGTCCCAGATTCTGTTGGAATACCTGTCGTCCTTGTCAGTCCAGGTGCCTCTAAGGCACTTTGAGAGGTGTAGGGATATTGATCCCAAAAAGCGTTAATTGAGTATAATGATCTTGTACAGGAGTGATGCCACATTGCTGCTCTGACTATTGTTAGTCATATTGTTGACCCTTGAATGTACTCCTTTGTTTAAAAAAAATGGAATTAGGAAATGGAAACAATTTGTATATATGGAGTACTCCTGGGGAGATTTTTGAGCCAAAATAATTTGCTCATTATATTTCTTTATGTTCACTTTAGTATGATGTAGGTATGTTGCTCAAAGGCTAACTGTTAAGCATTATGTTTTTGTATGCTTTTGTTTCAGCAGTGTTTTTAGCATGGTGCCTATTTACCAAAATTCATAATTGGTATAATTAAGAGGTAGGAAAGACTTATCAAACACCATGTGCTTCCCAGAGACATGCATCCTCAAAGGAGAAAAGCTCTGGCAGCATTTTAACAAGGGTTCAAAGACATAATAGATTTCGACTGGCCCAGATATTGTGATGATGATTTATCTTTTATTAATTCACCTTTGTATTATACAAAATATCCCGCAACCTTTTTCCTGTACACGAATACCAGGACTACTTACTAATAATAACAACAATGAGAGGAAGAGAGATGCCTGTAAATAGCCTGACATGAAGGTCTATACCCCACTGATTTATCCTGATGTTTAGGTTTCACCCCAGCTTAAAGAGAGAGAAGCCTTCAGTGAGGAGACTGATATGGGGTGACATTCCTCTCACCCACATGTGCCCAGCCCTGTTATCTCCCTCAGCCTCCCTGTGGCTCGGTTCCACATACGATGTCTGTCAGAGATCTTATAGATCAGCGTTAAATGAAAGCATAACATAAAAAGAACTACGCCTTTGCTCCCAGCTGATTTAATATATTTTGCGTTCCTTAGCATGAACACAACTTGTGATATTAACGCGCAGAGGCGTGTCAGGTTTGCGGTGTCCTCTGTTTTCTGTTCTTGAAGGCGAATGCGTCGCCTCTCTCCTTTCCTCCAACTTCTCTCTCCAGCCATTGATACCAGTGTTCCTTCTCTTCTTTTATTCAGTGTTTTTTTGAAGATTCTTTTCAGAGAAGCGTCATCCTTGCATGGTTATCTTGACCCACTCCAGGAGGCTTTGGAAGAAAAAAAAGAAAACAGTAGAAAGTCTGGAAAGTATTCAGAGATCACTTTTCAGAGGAGGATGTGCTGTCAGGGACGGTCTGGGAAAATTCAAGGTCAAAAGGTCAGCCTCTTAAAACTGACAGCCTGACGTAGTACTTTGAAGATGGCATCCCCCAAAGGTAGGGGCTACCGCAAGGAGATGGCAGGAGTCTGACTATACTCATAAGTGTGGTGTCACTGTTCTGTGTGTGTGTGTGCGTGTGTGTGTGTGTTGTGTAAGATCATGTGAGGGTAAATTTGTGTATACGCATGTGCAGGAAATGAGGATACAAAAAAAACCCAAGCAGACATAACTTATCTCTTATTTCCCAAATCTAGTAAGAAATGTTTTGACTGGTCTTTCCACAATCTTATGTGATTCATCTTTTTAAGTGTCACACATTATAACACACTTAAAAAAAAATAGATTTTGAGTATGGCTACGCCTCCAGAAAGAACTGAGATTAAATAACAATCTGTTCCGTTTTAATTATATGTATGGAAACCAGCTTGTTGGAATCAGACTAAGACTCAAAAGAAAATTAAAATTAGGTCACGGGAGCACCATGCAGTTCCGAAGGACCACGCAGGACGAAACAAGAGTGGGGCGGCTCCTCTCCCGCTAACGCCCGTTCGGGGCAGCGCGAGGCAGCTACTCTCGCTGGTGATGAGACATTTTGCCCGCAGAGAAGCGCCAGTTTCGCACATATCACTGCAGGTTTATTCAAGCGATGGCCTCAGAGCCGTCTGCCGCTATCCCTCCAAAAAGAAAAACTACAAATGTGTGTGGCTCATTAGGACGGCCGTGTTCAGATGCTGAATCACTGTCAGCTGCAGCCGGGAGGGAGAGCGTTGTCGGCTTGGGTTAGCGTCCCGCGTCCGTGTGTTTGTTTGTTTGCGCGTTTGTGGATATCGCAGGCCCGCCACGTGATCGACATCTGTCAGAAGTCGTTTTCACGGCTGCCGTGTCGGTGCCCTCTCCAACCCGACGCAGGGCAGGGGGGGGGAAGTGGTCAGACCAGCTCAGGGGACCCGTTTACAAGCCGTGAAGATAGAGATTAATAATTGTAGCTACAACAAACTGCAGACAAAATAACACACATTCACGGAAAGGGACTCTGTGTGATAACTACTTAGAGCTGCTGAAAGCCATTAAATGCTTCAGTAGACACCATTAATGGCGGCATCTCAGAAGGTCAAGGGCGCGATCTCTATCTGGGATTCAGTCAAGTTAAACCTCCACATAAAAATGAGCACTCTTGGGTCGCTTTTTTTTTCCTTTTCCTCCAGCAGATTTGAAGATAATTTAATCAGAACTGGTGAGAGAAACTCACCCGGGAAGCAAAGTTGGCCATGCTCTCTCTCTCTCTCTCTCTCTCTCTCTCTCTCTCTCTTTCTCAATCCAGTGTGTCTCTCTCTATCTCTCTCTCTGTCTCTCTCTCTGCCTGTACATCCCCCCTCTTCTGTCAAAATTTAATTTCAAAAATGACTTATTTGTAATCATCATTTGGCACGTAGCTCTGTTCTGTAGAGTGTCCGGTCTCCGTGTGGCAGAATTGTGGTGACAGGCTGGAGTAGGTTATCCCACCCCCCCATGTAGCTGCGACAGGTTTGACCCCTGAATCAAACGGGGGTCACCCGCAGCCTCACGTGGACCGCCTGGAACAGGTATCCCGACTGATCCGGACAGCCCGGTGGGACACAGCGGCTGACCCTGTCTTAACAGCGGTAACGAGCTCCATCAGAATGCTCAATAGCAGGGAGGCTGGGTGTTTCCAGCAGGGAGCACTAACATGTGGGAGTGACTAATGAGATTTCTGATCGGCCGGCCGGCGCTCCAGCCCCCCGATCAATACCACGGTGTGATGAGCCTCGAGAGCAAGGGCCTCACTGGCGAGACAGGCCGGGAGGCCTGAGACCTGAGGGGCTGCGGGTTCGAGTCATTCGAGTCAAAGCCAGGACACTGCCGCCATCCAATTCAGCAACGTTTATTTAACCTGAGTTGTTCCGATAAACATCCAGCAGCCTTAATGGGTAACATGTGACAAACATCAGTTTGGCAGTCTCTGAAATGAGCACAACCCCTAACACTCGCTTTGTCTGGGCTGGGAGATTTTGTGGTTTGAGGATAATGGTATTTGGGAGGGGCCACTTAAAGCTTTCATAAGCACTGTATAAACATTTAAAATGTATTCCAACTGACAGAGACCGCCATAGGGTGTTACCATTCATATCACAAATGCCATTACAGTGGAATTTCATTTATTGTCGTGACAAACTGTAGTGTATTATTGTGCAATGACTGCCTGTGTTTAAATTTTACATTTACATTAGTGTCCTTTAGCAGATGCTCTTATCCAGAGCTTACTTACATAGGTTACAGTTTTACATGTTATCCATTTACACACCTGGATACTTATCGTGGAAATTCTGGCTTCAGCTCCTTGACTAAGGAACCCGCAACCTTTCAGTTATGAGCCCTGCTCCTTACCACTATGCCACACTGCTGCCCCACACTGTGTTGTTTAGTTGTTTGGCATAAGCAATAATGAATGTCACAGTAATGCTTTTGAAAGTATTATGCAATGTGTAGTTTTTATGTAAGACCATTCACAGAAGATGTAAGCAAATGAGACCACAAGTGACTCACCACTATGGATTCTCTCCTATGGAGCATATGCCAGTACAGTCATTGCATGCAAAATAATCTTTTACTCACGGTTCACCTGCAGCTTCACTGTAGCCCTGGCCGTCCAAGAACGACTCCCAAATCAGAGCAGCCCTTTAGCTCAGGTGGGCCCATTCATTGGTGCATCAAACGGATAGATGTAGCCAAGCAACGAGGCAGAAACAGAGCCGAGCTGAGAGATGGGGTAGCAGGGAGAGATGGCTATATGAGGACAACAGGGGGTGTGTGCCTGACACACTCTCTATAAAAGAAGTGAAAATCTCCTGATGTGGAAAGGCATGTTATCCTCTTAGCCATCCCTTCCTGTAGCCTTTGGTGAAGAGCGGCTGGGTTTAAACTTGTGTACGGCCTGGTTTAGTTTGGATTCCTATCAACCTCTGCAGCCCCTGCATCCGGCTGGAACTGCCTCGGCCGCACCCCGGATGTTCTGCAGATTACGTGGTTGAATAAAATGAATGTGGAGAAAAAACACCCTCTTCCATGAATCAGAAAACAAACACAATTACCGTGTGGTTTTTGTAGAGTGTGGATCTGCAGCCGTTTTCATTAAGATTCCATTTCCAATTAGAGTCAATGCACACTGGACACAACTGAAGCAAACAAACAATAAATTAGGCAAAAGCATAATATCTTTTCAATGGTATGCCTCGATGATTTGCTTTTCTGAAAGCTTGTTGCATTCAACAGGAATATTTATGTTTCCTGGAAAACAAAAAACATTTGCTGAAGCCGTGTTACCAGAGAAAATGATGTGGTAAAAGAAGCATGGTAATGACAACAACAGCAACTATATTATTATTATTATTATTATTACTACTATTATTATTATTATTATTATTATTAGGTGTTGTTGTCTCTAAAAAGTAAAATCCCTTTTTCAGATGAAATGTGGAAACAAGCGAAAAAGCAGTGCAGCAGTCCAGCTACAGAGAAGCCATGTCTATGCCTGACATGTTTCTCACATACATACCACACACACACTACACACACACACACACACACACGCACACGCACAGACACACGCACATGCACACTCACACACATACACACACACACAGGATATCTGAAAACAAAGGGCACCACTCTGAAGAAGTGTGAAAGTAAACAATAATTTATGCATTCAGTGACTTATCTCTAGCTTAAATAAACAAGGATTTGTACATTTTTAATACTTTTGAACCTTGGCAGAGCCATAGCATGGTTTACAGATGATTGCATTGTTGCACAATTACATAAAGATCAAATGCATTCACCCTTATCGAGCACTGCAAATTTATCATGGTGCAAAGTTTCAAGATGACTTTGAGAAGAGCTGTAAAGACTCTTTTCCAGTTCCATCCAGCTCACATGTGTAAACCACAAATGCTTCATGGAATTTGAGGTTCAGAGGCTGCAGTGGTTAATCCAGAATATTGAATCTCCCTTCCAACTTCTGGTTTACTGGTTTACCCGTTTATTCCTTCACAACTTTGATGCTTGAAAAAGCGTTTGTTGGAAGATTTCTGCAGGTTGGTCTTTAGTTCAGGGACTAGGGATTAGGGATCTCTGTATGTATGCATTATATGAATTATATGACTTGAATGGAATGTTTGTCACATCTTATTTGCGTCTGTTCATGTCTTTGTCTGTAGAGGAGCTTGTCAGTGCATCTGTGATATCGGCTTGCTAAGCACACCATGAGAGTGAATATGCATGATAACTCACTAGCATTTTACTAGCTTTCACGATATAAACAAAATTCTTTTAACTTTAACAACTCATAAAAATTACAACTATCTCTGTAAACTGATGTTTGTGTAGACTGATAAATATGATAATTTCATTCTTACTGCCATGATTGATTAATGATGGTGTTTCTCTGGTCCTTCTGTCCTGACAGATTTTTGATGTGTTTGTACCTGACTGAATCTCTCTGCTAGATCACTCTCAGACAACGGCTGCACCAGTCGAAGAGCGTCCGTACAGCTGCCAGTTTAATCTCCCCACATGAACATGTCGGATTGATGAAGCCATTATTATGAATGTGTCGATGAGTTCCATATGTGTCCTGATATGTGCTTGAGTCCATCTTTCCCTCACTTCCCATGATGGAATCAGGACCAGATGATTGAAATCAACCCCAAAGCAAAACAGATCCATCCCCATATTTCACTGTTTTTAAATGTGCGTAACAAAAAATAAAGCTACATTTAAATTGGACCATTAAATTGCATTAGTAAATGAAAGTGTATTGCACATGTACAATACGGGATTTGCCCTTATTCCTTTACATGTTCATTGATGGTATGAATCCGTTTGGGGTTGGGGTCTGTCCTGCGCATAATGGTACACCTGGACAGCAGTGTGGTGCGGTGGTGAGTAACAGGGCTTCATTCTGTGGTGGGACAGTGCTGTTGTACTCAACCCTCAGTAAAAATCCAGCTGTATTAGAGGATAACATGAGAAAAAATTATGCACTATGTGAACTGCTCTTGAAGAGAGCATCTGCTCAGCAAAAATGTATATACCCTTCTGCCCATTCATCCTATACACCTCCATTCTAACAATGTCTCAGGCTGTATTATTATTAATATTATTAGTAGTAGCAGCAGCAGTAGTAGTAGTAGTAGTAGCAGTAGTAGTGTTCCCTCATAGTGGATTGCAACAGATATGCTTGCAATTATTTACATAAACAAGCACAAACAAAATATTATATAAAATATAATTACATATTGAAAAATAAATGAAAAGTGCATTAATGAATTTATAGTGTTTTTAGTTCTATTTTAGCAGTTTCCTCTTTTACGTACATAACATTTATTTCCAATTATTTCCAAAACAATTTCTTCTAGCTATCACATATCCATATGCTGGTGATAATAATTACTTAAGAAACCGATAATTACTGGTTTTGTTTTTAAGTAGGTGTGTGTGTTTCTGTTGCTTATCAGTTTAGCCAGCTGCACAGCTGAGCATCCTCTGATGACAGGGTATTAATTGCTTTCTTCGTTTGGCTAACTCAAGTTCATATGGTTGCTAATGAGTACTGTGTTTGTGAGTTTTCCGTGCTTGTTGTTTTTGTTGTTGTTGTTTTTGTTTTATCCCCTCATTAACGAAACCATCAGTTATTTTTCATGCCGTGTCCATGTCCAGAAATCAGCATGTCTTAATTATAAAGGCTCACAACTGTTCCATAGGTGGTTTATCAATGGTTTACCAAGAAAATGGCAGCTGAATTAAACAAAGTAGAACTGTGTACCCTCTCCAATGTTTGGTCTGGTCTTTAAAGATTCTTATATAGTACAGTTCAACCAGACATGGTCATTCACACTTTTTTTGCCCTGGCCTTTCAGCTGCTTTTCATACATGAAATTAAATTCAGTGTCTCCTATGAAATCACTTACAGGACCTCAAACAATGCATGAAGTAACAACAATAACTACTAGTACTACTACTATTAATAATAATAATAATAATAATAATAGTAATACTGCTTACAATAATAACAATGCTAGTAATGGTAATTGGAAGTCAAAAAAAAAAAAAAAAACAAAAAAAAGCTTTCCAATTATTATATAATTACAGAAAATGGGAGAAAAAAACAAGCAAAAAAAAATTTTGATATATAAAAACAGAAAACGGGAGGAAAACACAACACTGGAAACACTTTCTCATTACTGTCACCTGGAGATGTTCGTTTGCAGCAGGATGTGCTGCAGCAAGTGACAGATTTGGGTCCAACAAAATGTAACATTTTCCAGGGAGAAAGATACAAAGAAAGAAACAGAGAAAAATATGGTTGTCATATACTGTAATAACTTTTATTTTTACAGTTATTAACAGGGCTCCAAAATTGTCGCAAGAAGACGGTCAACACTGTATGAATCCTTTTTAAACATATTTTTCTTAATAATCCCATGTGCAATGCCTTTTTCATGACCTTATATTTCTGTTTTGTTAAGAAAAGAACAAATGGCAAAAGAAGAGCACATGAGCTAGACAGCTGCAGCTTAAAATGAGCAATAGAATGCAGTCACCTAAGATTACTCTGGCTGTCTGTATAACGAATGGCATAGCCTGTGACAGTGCTGGTTGACTTAATAACGAGGGCCGTAAGACTAAATAGTCAGCATTGCTTTCACAAAAGGCAGGAGAGATGAGATCTGAAGGGGTAAACATGCCGTTTCTGTTTCTTTCACCTCATTCTGCTCCATTTTCCCAGGCACTGCATGTCCTGGAGAAATTGCAGTTACAGCCACGACTGGGTCAGTAAGCAAGAACAAATAACAGAGAGAAGAAACACATCCTACTACAGCCAGGCCAGCAGAGGCACGCTAGTCCAGCTAATCTGAGCAGAAATGCACACTACTCCAGCTAAATTGAACTGAAATACATACTTCTCCAGCAAAATTAAATAGAAATGCATGGTACCCCAGCAAGGACAATGGAAACATATGTATGTTTGTAGCTCCTAGACAGTGTGGTGAAAGGATCACCTTTTCCTGCTCTGTGACCTTGCTTTGGATGAATTCAGTTTCATTGCCTTCCATTCCACCTGGAAGAGAAAAATGTGATCTTGAAAGATTTATTACAATGAGTTGTTGAAATGCACATTGGTAAAATGGACACACAGGAGTTAAAGAAAAAAAAAAAGCAAATTGTGTGACCAAAAGAGATCTTGTCTAGCACTGTCAGTGACATCATTTTATCACATTAGGTGTCAATATTGTTTTTAATTAGGTGGAGAGGTTAGGCAGCATTAAAGATTCATTTCAAATGAAAGCACTGTATTTTTTTTTTTTTGTTCTGAAACGATGGGTGAATACTTTTGATGAAGTGACACAAATGAATGAAATAAGGTAAAAATGGAAAAAAAGGCTATTGAAACAAATTGATATGTAAATTGAACATGACACCCCTTTGATTGTTAATTTCCTTGTGGACCTGCAGTTGAAATAGCTATGATGATTTTAGATGTAAATGGATCAGAGCAATGTCACAATTTTTTGTAATGTCATTATTTTCATGACTCAACAAAAGAAACAATAGAAACACATTTATTGATCCCGCCCACAAAAAAAAGTCTCTAATGTCTCAAATGGATCTTGCCTCATTACTACTTTCTTAGACCAGATTTAATATTTAGAGTTTGCATTTAGTGTCAAAAATACTTCCTTTGAGGTATTACTATTATCATTTTTATCCAAATCCCTTTCTCCTTAGACATTGCAAAGCAGAACATTGCAGCAATCAGTGCATGTAATTTAATCTGATCTTTTAGTACATTAAAGGAAAATCAGATTTATGAAAATGAACACTTTAAGATTTTGGTCTACTTACAGTCCATGCACCTGCTTAACGATGATTAGAATAACGGAGCTGCTCGGCGGTTGTTAACGATATACAATTAAAACATCCATATTGGAAATGAAGGTGCTCCACTCAGAATACCATCTGTGTCTGCGCTGTGTTGTTAACAAATCTATGCACACATGCAAAATGTAAATGAGAATTGTTAGTGTTTGCATCTGTGTACCTCAAATGCATCTTTAATGAAATCAAAAGAAGTGACTTTGTTGTACATTAAGGGATTAGGGTTCTATGATTGCTTTGTTCTTTTTTCTGATAGCATTAAAAGAGAGCAGTTTTGAAGTTCAAAAAAAGTGCTGTTCAAAGACTCATTTTCAAATACAAATGAACAGTGTTTCAAAGTCGAGCAGTCAAAGTTAAACTTTCACAAATTATTCCTAACAAAACTTATTTATTTATTTATTTATTGTAAATGTTGTAAGTTGTTTTGTGATTCATGGAGAGTTCATTATTATACAGAATTGACTTGGTTATTACTGTGTCCAACAGAAAGGGAAACAACACCATTGGAAGCTGCTCTTCTCTATTTTTTACTTCCTTCTTATACCTGAATTTGCAGGCCTCATTTAGTCATATTCAGATATATTGTTGGTGAACACATGTGTGACAGAAGTAAATGCCATATCCTCTACCCTTCATATCTCCCCAGGCCATCACTTTGAACAAGAACGGCATTCTCATTTGACCTTTGGATGGATAATAATAATATTATAATAATAATAATAATAATAATAATAATAATAATAATAATAATAATAATAAGCAGAAGAAGAAGAAGAATATAGTAGATATTAATTCCCATACAATCATATATAAGGTATAAAAGTATAAAAGTATAAAGGTTGCGTTTGACGTGGTCATACTGATATGTTTATTTGGCTTGGATTCTGACAAAGGGATCACACCAGACCAGATGCCGCAGTTGTTGACTCTCTGATCATGAACATGGAAAAGAAAGGGGGAGATGGGCTGGAGGAGGGATGCCATGAACAACTGACGTGGAGAGGTATGTGGGTTGTTGATGGGACCAGTTTGTCTGGTTAATTTCATAGAGCGTATCTGAAAATTCTCCTCAGATTTTCATTTGTAACTTCAGTATTAGTAACAATAGCAATATAACGGAGCAATCGGCTGGTGTTAAAGGTGCCTTCATGATGGTAATTGGTGAGCTGATGAATTCTCCCAACTCTTGGAGGGGGGTGCAGAACTCTTGACCAACCCTTTCATCTGTGATATCAGAGAGAGGCTAAGTACTACACTGGCTGCAGTAGCTCTGGTGGATTCACACGATATAAATTTACATGATGTTGCATATGAAGAGTCTGAAGAATCAACAAGGTCACTAGTTAGCTCGCAGTATGGGCAATTTGCCATGATCATGTTCCCCTTTGTTTAGTTTTGACACAGACTTTTATAGAACTCACTTGCAGCAAGCTAACAGAGCAAGCAGCTCAGAAGTCTCCTTCATGATCTATAGGAATCTGTTCTCATTTTAAACAGATGAAGTCTGATGAATTTGCCTGTAATGGCATACATACACATGAAAAACAACTTGTTAATAAAGTCTTTAGAGGTAATAAATACCCCACTTCCAAGTGCATGCATCTGTTTTATGAAGGCGTTGAGGGACCGGTGAGTCCATGGCACGTCACTGACATCGCTAAAACTCAGGAAATGCCTCGGCTCTCCCTGCTTTATCGCCTTAATAAAACAACACCATATGAACCACGATAAATAACTCCACTTCCCCCTACACAGCTACAGCAACTCTGACACAGAGGCTTTTCGGAGGGATTCTATCTCACGCTGCGGCGCTCAGAAAACCACGCAGGGATGTATTTTTTTCAAGGGTTTTTTTTTTTTTCTGGAATTCATTGTCACTATCTTGACCGGGATATTTATTGTTGCCTCCCGTCCTGCACCCACACTGCCATGCCCCCTCTCTTGCACAGGCGAAGGCTTGGTGCCAAAAATGTGCAGCTGATGACTACTATTAACAGGGAAAAGACAGATGTTAATGTCGGTTTCCCTGCGTTGGCATTTTGTACTCTGTTATTACCACGGGCCAGATGTCACAGACAGCGCGGTTTCCTCTTTTGCGCATAGACCGTCCCCACCGCTCACATCTCCCTCTGATTTACTTTATGGCTCTCTGCTGAAAATCGGGACGAGGACACTCAGAAGGATGGTACATACCATTGCCGTATCCTTTCTCTTTCAACGGCTTCTGTTTGTTCTCTGTTTGTTCTCTTCTTTCCTGTGTGTTCCTTGCGTGGACCTGAGAAGAAAGCTCTGGGGCCCTCACTCACTCACTCACATGCTTTGCACTTGCCAGCGTGGAGAGGTTTGAACTCTCCCTCCATTTATACGGGGGGGATAATTCTCACGCAATTTAGTAGGTGAAGTGCATTAAGCATCTGCTGTACTGGAGGGAACAGAATTACATCAGGGCTCTGGTGTTGCTGCAGTCTCAAAGCGGTGAAGGAAATGACTAATTACCGGCATCTATTGGGGTCAAAATCATTGTTTTCATGCTCGATACATGTCAAGACTTTCTGAAACGTTGCCTGGATCATCCAAGTGTTGTAGAAGAACGGAAATGAAATGTCCTCCATAAGGATTTCAACTCCCACAGCGTTTTTGAGCAGCTGCATTCCATACTAACCCACTAATCTTTGATTTTCATTTTTGGTTTTCTTTTGAAAATACTCATCTGTGAGCACCATGTCTCAGATAATTTAACATTTAGGTGTCAATCTCACAGGATAAAATGTACTGTAGTATGCTTCTTAAGTAACTGCAAGGCCTACAGAAGAGATACACCATGGATCTGCATAATATCTGATATCTGAAATACTGTAACACTGAAAGTCATACAGAACAATATGCTATAAAAAAAAAAAAAAAAAAAACTTGTGACAATGAACTCAGAGGTAAGATGTTCAAAGAGTAATGCTGTTGTACCCTTGGGCAAGGTGCTTAATCCAGAATTGCTTCAGTAAATATCCAGCTATATAAACGGATAACATGTAAAAATTGCAACCTGTGTGAGTTGCTCTGGACAAGGCCATCAGCTAAAGGACAATAATATAATTTATATATAGTCACAGCGCCCACTCTCTACAACATTTGCATTAGACATTTACATTACATTTACATTTATTCATTTGGCAGACGCTTTTATCCAAAGTGAGGGAGAGTGAGTGAGGTAGAGTACAACACAAACAAAAAACCATAAGGAGTAAGAGTATCAGCCTTTACAGCAAGCAGGACTGCAGTCTGCATAGACGCAGTTGTTATCTTAGCGTGTATGGTGCATTCACATGTGTATCAGTCTGTGATGTGCATTAGCGTCGGCGTTGGAGTGCGGGCAGTGGACAGGTTGAGCGGCGTGCAAGCTGCTCTCGGCGGAGCAGAGCAGGGCGGGGTCCTGTAGGGAAGCCTGTGGAACAACACGTCTGCCGTTCCGTCAGCGCCAGGCAGACTGATGGGCCTGCCTAGCTTCCAGACACCGCCGCAGGCCGAGCTGGCCTCTCCCCAGTGAGAGAGCCGCTGTTTCAGGAAGCGTTCGGTTGCACAGTACAGATACTCCCTCCAGCACAGCTGCGTGTGTGGATCGTCCTTTCCCCAACCGCAACACAAAGAGAGAGAGAGAGGGAGAGGGAGAGAGGGAGAGGGGGAGGGAGAGAGAGAGAAAGAGGGAGAGAAAGTATTCCACTATTCATTAAGAACTTTACTGAGGACATCTCGTTAGCATTGATGTGTCTGTCTGCGTGGGTATGTGTGTGTCTGAGCATGTTTGTGTGTGTGTGTGTGTGTGTGTGTGTGTGTGTATCTTTGTGTGCATGCAGACATGTTCATACATATGTATCAATGTCTTTCAAGATATAAGCAATTTGCCTGCATGAACTGAAATTCCTCAGAAAAAAAAAAAAATGTTTAGTGTTAAAAAATAAATAAAAATCACTGATAACCACACCTAACCTTGGACATGAGATCATTATACAAAATTAGAGGGAGGGAAGTAATATTTTATGCTTGAAAGTGCAATATTAAACATTTTCTTTCCTGTTCTGTAATGAAAAAAAGTGTTTTTATGGACTCTCTCTGTCTGCCACTTCACGCTCCTCATAAGATGTGAAGTACACTACAGCACAAGAGTGAAATTAATCAAAACACTCCGACAAAAATGTCTGATCATCTCACGTCGTGTCAGACTTCTGTGCCTGGCTCTGCCAGGTTGCTGGAGTTTTTTTTCTTCCTCTTTTTTTCTAAATCTTTCTCACATTATCTGATTTGGCAATATTTACTGTATTGTTTTTCATTCCAATGATGCCTTTTGAACTTCGAAAAAATAGAGATGGCGAGAGAGAGAGAGAGAGAGAGAGAGAGAGTGAAAGAGAGAGCAAAAGAGAGAGACAGAGAGAGAGAAAGAGGGAGGGAGTGAGAGAGACAGACAGAGAGGGAGAATCTGCTTTGGAGACTGCTAATTATCAGCCTAACCCATGACGAGCGGTCATATATAATTCAGACGGAACAGTAAAAATGAATGGAGTTAATTAGGAGAGCGATACTGAAAAATAACCTTGTGAGACCCACTGAATGCCATTTCTGCTAAGATTTGCAAATATGATTCTCTCATCTGTATGTCATTTTAAGGAAGGCAATGAATTACAACAGACTTATAAATAACTCAACATTAATTTGGCTTATGGGGCCTAATATAACATATATTGTTATCATCATCATCATCATCATCATCATCATCATCATCAATATTAGTATTACTATTCCTATTGCTATTTTTATAAATACTGCTGATATATACTGTATTTACTTGGCTCAGTGCAATTCAATAACTAATAATTACAGCAACATTACCAAACATATCTGATTTCAGTATTGCTTATGAGGTGCAAGAAATTTATTTAGTTACTCTTTGTTTAAAATGGAAGAAAAGAAAGTTATTCACAACAAAATACAACAACAAATTTACAAAAAAAATGTCATCTGTTGTAAATCATACCTTTATATTGACTATCTAACTCAATATACTGAATAAACGTGTCTTAAGAGACAGTTCAGAGCTGTATAACTCAAGCAAAGTTTTGTATACATATTTTTTTCTTCTACCTTGAGCCAGGGAAACCAAAATGTGGAAATACCCGTGTGTTTTGACCTTGCAGACTGGGGAAGCAGCTAAGCAATAAGCAGTCCTAATGAAGAACATGAGGTTGGGTTATTGCAGCAGCTAACAAGGATCCACACACTGGGGAGGGAAAAAAATGCAGAGAGTATAGTTTCTCCCAAATCCCAAGACAACCTGTCTGTGCCAAGACTCAAGAAGCAATTTACAGACAGAGACTAGCCTGGATGGGTGGGTGGGAGAAGAGACATATCCTTGTGTGTGTTTGCATATGTTTTGAACAAGAGTATAATAAGAAAATGAAACATAAAATTATTCAATATCAATTTAAATAAAATAAAAAAAAACAAATGTCAATATGTCAAAGCTATGTATTAAACATCACATGAAAACAATACTTCTTTTTTAAATACTGTTATCATTATTATTTATGCTAAAACATACAAATCAAATGAAGCTAAATAAACTTATGTAAATGAGTGTCTCTTGCTTGCCCGCACTTAATTAAGAGTTAATTAAATCGTTGG
This sequence comes from Megalops atlanticus, assembly GCA_019176425.1. Classification (NCBI taxonomy): domain Eukaryota; kingdom Metazoa; phylum Chordata; class Actinopteri; order Elopiformes; family Megalopidae; genus Megalops; species Megalops atlanticus. Next base: position 29,607,311 of record CM032891.1, read on the forward strand.
CTTGTTGCTGGAGTACAGGCCATTGATGAAGTCCCTCCTGTGGGTTGTGTATTGGGACAATCTCGCAGCGTGTCTGTTTTGGAAAGGAAAGATGCTTCAGAGCACATTTACCCAGTTAATCATCATAACTGTTTCTCTGATTGTTTTTTTTTTTCTTTTTCCTCTGGTGAATGAATGGAAAGCTTTTCCATACCCCCTGGAGACCAGAGGAGCTGAGTCCATTTAAAACATTAGCAATTAATTCTCTATCTGTGATCAAATGTTTTGCACTCGTATATTAAAATGAACATTTTGCTGTTTGGCTGAATGCTGATTCAGTGTATAAATGCCCTCTGTCATGTTTGACTCATACGTAGCCATATGTGCAGTAACAAGTAGCCTATTTGACGTTAGTAGCCTTAATGCAGTCATACTTAGCATTGCATACATAACATTGCTATTACTATTTTGCATGTGATAGATAGATAGATAGATAGATAGATAGATAGATAGATAGATAGATAGATAGATAGTTCTTTTTCATAGCAGAGAAGTGGTGTTTTACCCATGCACCGGGAGACCTTTAAGCTCAGATTTGCTTGTCTTTATGGCTGCCATCACCCTGGCCTGACCAGGCATGCCGGATATGAGAGTACTGCTTCCACTTTGTGAAAATATGTTGTGCTATATAAGTTTGCACCCTTAACAGAGCACCGGTACATCACAGGGTCATTACCCCAGTCCATCTCTGTAATGAAGGCTGTCAAGCCAAGAGGCAGTGGATACCATTTTAAAAGGATTTTTCAGGACTTGGCTTAAAAGGGTTGGGACCCCTGGATCTGTGGATTGTGTGATGTCATATATGTGATAAAGGGGAAATGTGTGATGTATGAATATGGGACCTTGCAGTAGTGATTCAGTGCTTTCCTGTGCAGCACCAAGATTCCATCGACCCTACCCCTCCACTTCAACGTATAATTGTTGGATTCTGTGCATGCATATTAATTCAGAATTTGCACGCTGCATATTAATTTCTTTCAGACATTCTCAGCAAATACACACATCAGGCCCTGTATGTTAACATATGTATACTTACATATTTTTTTCCCACACTTGTTTATTCCACATTTGAGTCTGCGCCACCCTCAAGTAAGTTTATGTAAATGAATAAGCAATCGTATAAATTAAACGCCATCCACTTCAAACCAGGCCATTCATTTGCTCTCATTAGTGGGCAGTTTTGCTACCAGGGGTCTCATTTCCAGTGATGCTCACTGGAACATTCCGGGGAGAAGTGAGTATCAGGATTCCTGCCTTACGTTCCCTGCCTCCCCTGAGGTGTAAGTGTACATTCGTAATCACAGTTTTGAAAATACCTATGCATTTCCTCAAGCATCTACAAAGCAGACATCTACCGGGCGAGAGAAAGGGATAGAAAGAGAGAGAGAAAGGAAGTGAGACAGAGAAGGAGAAGGAGAGAGAGATGGATGAGCAGAAGAGAGTATGGGCCACCATGAACTTTTCACCTACAGAAAGTGATCATGTTTGTTCCTACCTCAAGGCTGTCAATCAAACGGTCATTGCCAAGGTAACACAAACATATCAGAACATGTGACAGCCATGTCACATGTTCTATATATGTATTAATACTGTGGAAAACCATCTAGCTTCATCCTGAATAAATGTTTATATAGATACTTTAATATTAAAGCATGATGGCGCTTACTGTATTTGTTTATTTATCTATTTAAAAATATATATGCATAAACTTTATATATTATTATTATATACTATACACTTTATATACCATTATTATAAATATATATGCATAAACTTTCAGTGTTCATCACTAAACTGAGTTCAACACTCAACTTTAATACAGTGATGGAATTATATTGAAATGCTGAAGGGATTATGAGTGGCATGCAATTTAAAGTTCATTGAGTATCATGATGTGAAACTATAACTGAATGCCAGGTCATCAACACCTTACTTACACACAGGAACCCTTCAGCATACAGGACACCATTAGCCTGAACTACAAGGCTGATTCCTTTCAAATACTAAAAGCAATAGAATGGCTTCTCATTCTCAAACCAGTCAATCACCCCTACATGACGTCTTGAACTTGAGTTTTTTTTTTCTTTATCTTTTCCAGGTGTTTCGTGTGAAATTACACACTGAACTAAAAGCTTGTGAGACATTTTTTGTATCTACAGTAACAATGCTGCTTCCTTGATTTTTCATGCTTTTACCTGTCTAGAGGTGTTTTTTTCTGTGCACTTTCAGTGCGCCGCAAATCTCTGCTTGTCAACAGCGTGTTCCTCTTCAGAATACTTGACATGTCCTCTATATTCACCAATGAGTATGGATTCACGCAAGGCATACAGATGCTACAAAGGCTGCAAATGCATCACCAAGTGTGTATGGAGTCAAAAAACCCAACCACATTCATGCCTTAACTTTTTTTTTTTTTAAAAACCAATGGGTATTTGTTCTGAAAACACCTCACTGCATGCAACACAAACCTCAAACTGATAAACAAATGACCAGCGAGAACGACACAGTACCTGGTTGTATCTGCAAAATCAGTTCTGAAAAGGCAGGATTATCTAACAGGAATAAGTGTCATTACGGACGGAGTTCTTAACGAGGTGTTAGTGAGTAATGGCTCTTGCACACCCGTCGCACAAACATGTTGACAAATCAGATAAAATTAGATGCGCTACAATATGAAATTACCTGCTGCACGGGTGCTGGGGGTTCACCCTTCTCTCACCGTACAAGCAGATAGTCCAAAGCACTATATAACAGAGAAAGCATGATAGTATATCCCCGTCCAAAACTGCAGAGGAAAGATGCCAGCTACTTCTCAAAACAATTCCTGCTAAGTTATAATTAGCATCCATCCCGCCCTTTATAATTAATGACAAAGCTTCTAAATGTCATATAACTGTACAAACTTTACAGTCTAGCAGCCTTCCAATTAAATATCACTGTGACTTTTACACTGTGTGTGAAACTCTTTGGCTGATTCATACAATTAGTACCTGGATAAGTGTCACGATGCTCAGATACACACTGGGCCTTTTTTCCCAACTTTAGTGACTTGACTTGACTAGTGTGCACTTTTACTAAGTATCTGGACAGGAAGTGGACTCACTATATTGTGTGTGGTCGCCACATCCTAAGATTTTCACGGGGGGTAATGTGACACAGATTGATTCCAAATGCAATTGTGTAATATCTATAAGAGCACATAGACTCATATAGCATAGTACAGCACAGATAGATCTTCTACTGTTTACACTTCTAACAGGCATGCTCCTTACTTTGTCATTACACTCAGAAGCATAGAACAGCCATGGATAGGTCAATATTTGTATGAAGGAACATATTCTATTGACTTATGTTTTAATACATTTATGGTCATTCTTGTGAGCAGTGCCTCAAAATATGTTTCTAAATGTGTAATATCTATCACTCATTGTATATTTATCTATGTTTATATATATATTTTAATGTAATTATATTCTGCCAATACAGCTGTTGTTCAAGTCATGCATACATAAAAAGCTTATATAAATTGTATACGAATCAACCCTACAAGCCTTGATCAATATAGAATACAAACATTCCATGAGCGTGGTAATTAAAGGAACTGAGGCTGTAATAATGTCTTATTTGCATGGGCAATTTCACAACATCAACAGCATAAATAATTTCAATTTATGCATATTCCATTAAACAGATTCATTCCATCATTTGTAAATATATCATAAGAGGGTTGTCAGGGCAATAGAAAAGTGATAATCCACACAAAGTCCCCCAGAATGTTATGATCGTGTTTGATGAAGGCAAATGTAATCCTTTGAAAAGAAAGCGTTTTTATACTTTGGAATTAGAAATGTCTTAAAGTCTTGGGTACTGCAGCAATGAGGTTTATAAAAAACAGAAGGACTAGATGCAGATAAGCCCATTTTAAAGAGCACCCTCATTATTGCCTACACTGTTTGACCAATGGAGGATATCACAAGAACTGACAGATGTTTTGGCTGTTCACACATTTCATTGGCAAACTCTCCACAATTACAGAACTCATGCATTTGTATGAATGCCAGTTTGTGTCATTGCCCAAATACCTGCATGCTTTTCAGAATTTCAATTATCTGATTGATTTCTTTACTCTTTAATCCAATTAAAATATTTTAAAAAGCTAACATCGCTACATCCTGGGCTCCATTTTGACGCATTGCTGGTGATGGGTCAGTGTCATGATAGGCCTGAGTATTGGGGTAACTTATTTTGCGATATCTTGGAAAACCTGGACTGATGTGTGGTTCAGTTTTTCAGTTCTGCAGCTGTGCTGTGTAGTCCAGGTTTAATATCTGTACAATATCAGCATTAGACCCATTAGTATGAGAGATCATTTCCACTGGATGAGTCGTGGCAGGTAATCGTGGTGATTGTACATCGGCTTGTGTGTTTTCAGGCAGGCCCGCATTACAGCTTCCTCATCCTTTGAGTGGCAGGTGATGATGGAAGGTGTCTGGAGAGGGCATCTAGAACCCCCCCACCCTCCCATCCCTTCCTGCCTCAGAAATGCTCCTATTTTTAGAGATGTGGAAGATGCAGGGATCTGCAGGATGTTAGCCTCATTCTAGGATGTGCTGCTATCATCAGCATCGCCAGCATTTCCGAGACACATTTCAACTCACAATTAAAGAACTAACAGAGAATGAGAGTTTAAAGATTTCTAAAAATATGTATTTATCATCACTTATTTGAATGCATTATTTGCTTCAATCTTCTATATTTAAACTGAAAAAAAAAATACAAATTGCCTGAAGGAGAGACACATAGGTAAGTGCTGCAGTCTCCATGCAAATGCATCAGAGTAACCGTTTTAAATGAAACGGAGGGATAAAGACGAGACTGTAAGGCTGTGCAGCTTGTTTCTGCCGCTCATGCGGCATTTCTGTGTTTCTGCAGGCTGCTTTCAGCAGCTCATCACCGCAACAGCACAAAGAGGGGAGCAGAATCAAATACAAACAGGAAACAAACAGCGGCGGAGAACAAAGCAAAGGCCCCCGCCAGAGCGGTCAGGATTCCGGTGGAACCCACATCAGAGGTGCTCTCCGGGAACGGCCGCCGGGTCGGGGGAGGTGAGGGAGAGACAGGAAAGAGGCCTGACCTGCGCGGTGCTGTCCATCTTTCATGCGTCTCTCACCTGGAAACGGCTGAGCCCCCAGGTGTAGCCTGTGTGTCGGGACCGCCTGCGGAACACCTGTCTTTGAACCTCGGCCAGGAGGAGACGCTGCGGCCCGCACGCCTTCCAGCGAACAGACAGGGATTTACACGAGGGCAAGGGGTTTAGGATTGGCTTCACGTTCTCCAAAGAGGGAGATTCGTCATGAAAGCAAACAGGACTTGGGGAGGCAGGGCTGTGTCCTCGGATGGCAGTGGCTCAGGACAATGGAGGACAAGGACTTCACAGGCCAGAGTCATTCCATTCCCCATCAACTGAGATTCAATCTGTCCACAATGTGCTTTGACCATAACAAGCAGTGACCAATTTAAGTGTGACACAATTTTTTTTTTCATAATATAATGAGCTGACCTGTCAAAACAAACTGAAAAAGTCAGAAAAAAAAAATATATAAATAAATGAAACTTAAAGTTAAAATTCCTGCTCATATTTATGTTTAAGTGTCTTGGATTTGAGAGAAGGATCCAGACACAGACCAGACTAGTGAAAAGTCTGTGTTTAATGACAGTTCGGAGGCAAAAATTGAGGTCACAAATAGTCCAAGGTCAAAAGCCAAGAGGGTCGGAACACACACAATCAATCCAAAAAAACGTGAGGCAAAATCAGATTCCTGGTACAGGCAGAGTTCATCAACAGGGGATCAGATAGGCAGACAGGAACAAAGCCTGGACCAAAACATGCAAAAACACTGAGTCAATCTGACAAAGAAGTGGGAAAACAGGGAGGTTTAAATACACAGACTAATAATGACAAAACAGGAAACAGGTGAGCAGAAATTAGCTTCAGGTGGTGGGTGTGGCAGGATGGCAGACCGGCAGGACGGGAGGCGGGATGATGGAGCACATGACATCTGTAAACAAAAGCACATGCAAGACCACAACAAAAACAAAAACAAGAACACACTCAAAAAGACAGCTGGGGAAAATATAGACCAGGAACAGGAGGACCTCAGGTGGAGGTCCTGACATGAAGTCTATTTCAGCTGCACAAACTCTGGCTTCTAGTATCAGCGATGGAATTTTCGGAGTTCTATTAAATACTTAAGTTCCCGCTGTCACTTTAAGAATTTTAATGCATTTTATAGAAAATGAGCATGCTGTGATGTCTGATCTAACCAGAAATATAAAACGAGGTGTTATGCATAACTGCAAATGACTCAATGTCTTACTACAGCACCTGCCTTTGTAAAAGTATCTGCCAAAAATCACATGTGATTTCACAAGTGTTATGACAGGGAAATCAAGTGCAAAAAATTATTTGTTTTTTTTACTTTATTTAAATTGATATTGAATAATTTTATGTTTCATTTTCTCATTATACTCTTGTTCAAAACATATGCAAACACACACAATTACTTCCCTGTATCACTATCCTACAAATTATTATATTGTTCTGTGGTCTATTCAGTCTGTGTCTGTGTGTGTGCGTTTGTGTGTGTACATGTGTGTGCGTGCGTCTGTGAATTTGTGTGTGTGTGAGGACGTGTGAGAACATGGGCAAGTGCATGTGTTTGCACATAAATGTGTGCACACACATCTACGAGCGAGTGTACAGTAATTGCACATCTTATTATTACTGTATTATTTCCATAGTTGAACCTCTTATCCAAAGTGACTTATAATAGCTTAGATGGACATTTACTGATACAGTGTGGGTTAAGACCTTATCTCAAGAATACAGCAACACAATACCAAGCCGTCTTCTAAAGACAAAATTTTAGTCCGCCATTTGCTGAACAGAGACAGTTCTTTGCTAGCTATAAGCAACTTCAGTCTGCTCAAAAGGCCCTGCTTATGTGTAATGCATTTTTCTTTCTTTTCTGAAGAAAAAAGTTTCCTCCTACATCATTCTACACCAATCATTGCTACCTTTTTTTTTCTTTTGTCATGCATGGATTTACGGGAATACATTTTAACTTTAGATGCAGGTGTTCACTGTCTTGCTAACAAAGGATTAAAGGGTACTTCATAACACTACTACTACTCATATGTATTATTATTATTATTATTATTATTATTATTATTATTATTATTACTATTATTATTATGTAGCACCAGTCAAAGTGCAGCTGGGGGAGCCATTTTGCACCAGAACATTCCCCACACATCAGCTGAGGTGGAAAGAGAGGAAATTATTTAACCAATTAAATTTGGGGATTATTAGATGGCCACAGATGAGGGCCTTTGCTTAATGTCAGTCTAGTTTGCCTTGCATTCTAATCAACACAAGATTTTTTTCTGAAGAGCAAACCACTTTCTGACAGGATGCGAGGGTAAGCACAGCTGATAATGCTGTAATGAGTCATGATAAGTAATGAGTAAGTAAATAATAAGTCTTAAGTATTGTGTACAAAAGAGGGTAATACAACCCAACCAAACCTTGGGTATCAGTTAATGCCCCCCGCCCCCCGTCCTCTTTTCTGTAACCATAATGAGATGGTTTGGTGGAGGGGTCTGTGCAACTCAGCTCTGAGAGATGTGCATCCCACAATGAGTCTGCACGTCCCGTTGAGTAGCCCAAAAATACGCCTAACCCCTGAGTCAGAGAGGCTGAAAATAAACACAGTGACAGCACAGACAGGCTAGTGCTAGTCATTTACCAAAATGGAGACACTCCTCAGTTCCACAGGAGGCTGTCTGGCCTTTCAGAACAGGCTCGCTGCAGGGAGGTCTGCAAACACATTATTCATTTATCTTAATTTGCACATTAGTGACATGTTACAAACACCCCGGATTTGGTAAGGAGAGGCAAATAAGATAATAACAGAAGCTAAAGTACTAACAAGTAGACTTCAACGGCAATCGACAAATCAGATTCCAATTCCTAACAATAGACTTTGACAGCAATCAACCAATCAGTGTCCAGTTCCTAACAATAGATTTCGACAGCAATCATCCAATCACATTCCAGTTCCTAACAATAGACTTTGACAGCAATTGACAAATCAGATTTCAATTATGTTCAGCACTGTTCTCCTCTCTGCAAGAGTCTGATGCAAAAGACTGCACAGGTTCGGTGATGCTGCTCTCATGCCTTCACACTTTACTTTCCATTCCTTTTCCTGTCTGCTCATCCTGACAATCTGCTCCCAGTCGATACTTCCTCAGCTTCTGGGATCCACCTCTTCGGGTCCCACCTTTTGTGCGCTGGCCGTGCCAAAGCTCAACCGTTTCAGGCTAATTAAGCCACAGAGGTGTCTGCAGCCGTCGGGTCAGAGACGCTGAGTGATGGCGTGGAGGAGGTGTGGGAAATGGGTCAGGATCACAGTGAACGTTCTGCACGCCGTTCCAAAACATCCGACCTCCAAGCATTGTGCGATATGACACGTCCTCCCGGAGGGAACGTCTCCGGTCAGAGAGTGACCTGAGCGGCACAGAAACTCCAGAACCACCACGTCCTCCTCGGCGCGTCAGTTTAGTTGAGTGGAGAGCGTGCTGTCAGAGGGCGGTCTGAAACTCGCCGCGCTGGAATGCTTGACCGATGTTGACCACCTGTCCCGTATGAGACGCGACGTTTTCATTTCGCAGGGAATTCATTGCCTGCGCCGCCTCGGGAGAATTGTCTGGGTCACCGCTATAATAAACACGCATGCACCGCAGGCTTGGTTCACAAGCTGTGTTACATCTGTATGTGTGTGTGTGTGTGTGTGTGTGTGTGTGTGTGTGTTTGTGGGAAAAGTACACCTAGAAATCCACAGCGACACACAGGTGTACGCAGTCTGGGGAAAACCTGGTAATGTTATTCCATCCCGTGCCTGTGATTGGGAATTGAAATGCATTACGTGCATGAGGAGCCCCACAAAGAACTTTCAAAACAAGTTTAAAAGAGAAAAAAAAAAAGTTTGAAAAGAAAAATGAGGGTGCAGCTCATTGGCAGCCCTGTCTTTGCACTGTCATTCTCCATTATTCATGAAGAGAAACAGAAATAAGACCCACAAAACAAAGGCATTCCGTGTCGTGCCAGCGTTGATGCTGTTCGCTCACACTGCCTTTTTTTTTTTTTTTGTGATACCCTGCAACATCCCGTAAACCTAATTTGCAGGACGAACTGAACCCAAACTAAGCGGATTAAGATAATAATGTATTTTCCATTTAATAGTTTTATTTTTTTAAGTCTGTGGGGCACAAATTATCTGCTTGTCACTAAAGCATATACATTAATCTTCTTACAGTGTCATAAATATGTTATCTTAAAATCTTTCTCTGTTTTGCCCTCTATGTTGTTTTATGTGTGAGATGACCTGGACACAGTAATATATTTGTAATCCATTTTTAAACTAATTAGATTTTTTTATCATTATTTAAACATTAAACACAGGATGGTTTATTTACAAGTTAAACCTGTTATTTTATCATATCAGTGTTTATTTTCATGTATGAATTCAGATTTTGTTGCTGTCGGTGGTGTTGCTGTTGATGTTGCTGTTGCTGCTGGTGATGGACACCTCACTGATTTCCTTGTCTACTTCATTTTAGGCTTCCAACAGTTGAATGGCAACAAAAATAAAATGCTGAAATGACTACAATTATCTCCTACAAGTTGTTGCATTGTTGTGTGTTGTGTTAATCGTGTCTTGAAACTACTCCTGGGTGCAGAACCAAGAGAGCCATTTGTCAGAGGAGCAGGTGCAATATACCATATGACAATGAAGTGTTTTGACACTGCTATAAAAAGGAAATAAAATACAAAAAAAAAAGAAAAAAAAAACCTTCTCCCTCACACTGAATGTAATGCCCGGAGCAACTGTTTACTGTGACACAGTATAAATTATAGAACAGGTAGTTCGGTTAAGAAGCTTAGAGCTTAAAGTGCAGGCAGACTGATGGAGCTGACAAGGGCACGGCACTGTAGAAATGGCTTGCAGGTCTATTTTATACATAAGACTGCCTTGCGACCGTTTGTGAGCGTCCAATCAGAGAAGCCCTCCTCTCTGCCCTGTGATGTTTTCCCTATTAGCAGATAAACAGTTTAAAAGGAACGCCAAAAATGAGTGCATTCCATCTCTGTGACACGGCAACTGAAGAGGCGCACGACTGCAAACACAGGAGGTCAGCATAACCAATCGACTGGAAGTGAAAGAGCTCATTGCATTTGCTCCTCAGCTGAATAAATAAATAACAGCCCGGTGGTCTGCAGACAAATAAAAAAGCCTGCATCATTCTCATGTGCGGGGAAACGGGCTGACACCCAATGATTAAACTGTTGTAACGGATAGACAACATTTAAAAGCTGACAAATCAATTTCGAAGATTTGTGGAACTCGACCGCTTTTCTGTCTATAAATGTATTGCCCGATCCATCCAGCACAACGATTGGGAATTGACCTATGCTTGACATTTCAGCGCAGAGAGGCAGTAGACTTTGGTCTTAGATTTCAGACATTGTCTTTATGGCCTTATCTGTTGGCAGAGAAGTCACGGGATGTGTTATTGTGTTTCCAAGGCGGATATCACAACAACCTGAAAAATGAGGGATGGATGGAACTTTGCAGTCCCTGAAACTGGACAGAGAGTGCTCTGTTGTCAAATAAGAGATCGAATCATAAACCATTGTTCTGTAAGTTGGACTGACTGACTGTATCGCTACACACTGTCATGCTTTGAAAAGCTATTTAAAAATGTACATTTTTAAGTTTGTGGTAAACCATCATTTATTTGCCTGACATATGTGCCCTGTCTACCATTCAGATCTAGCATCAAAAATATAAAAAAAGAAAGAAACTGATCCAAAGTATCTCTGTTACAGAGTACTGATAATTGATTCATAATTCATCCAGTTTGTATCATTGGTATCATCCTGCTGACTACTTTTAGTATGAATGTAAGTATGTGAATATCGGAAGCTAATACAGCACAGATCTTGTGCACAAATATTTTATAATGCTTCAAAAACCATTATAAATAAAGTGTCTGTGTGCCTGTCAGCCTGTCTAGCTAGCTTTATATCCCATGTGCATTTGTGTCTATGTGTTTACACACTGCACTTCCTGTGAACAGTATGCACTTCCTGTCCTCATGATGAAGCATTGCAGGACTCTATATGAAGAATCTGTTAAGACAGACATGACACAGAGATACACAAAATGCTTTTAAATGTGACAGCTTTATCAAGGGACAGACCACTCTCGCTCTCTCTATGTGATATGTGTTCTCTCTCTCTCTCTCTCTCTCACACATGCACGCGCATACACACACACACACACCTCTCTTCCTTGCTCCTCACATGTTAGAATATGAATGGAGCTGTCCAAGGTGCTGAAACTAAATCCACAGCAAGGAGCTTCTTGTTGATCAAAGCTGACATGGTAGCATTCCTAAGCTCCATGTCCACATTAAGCAAAGATTCATTTTACCTATACTGGCTTTCAGCACACTGAAAGAGGACAAACTTCTTGTTTTGGACATTAGGGAGATGGTTGTCTGGCATCAACATTTATTTTATTTATTGTGTTTAAATTTCTTCATTTGATTTTTTTCTTCTTCTTCTTCTTCTTCTTCTTCTTCTTCTTCTTCTTCTGATTTATTTGTTTGTTTAGTTACAGATGGTAGCATGTTTACGTTGGACAAGCCTCATGTGTTACACATTTGGACATTATGCATGGAGAGGCTCTTATTGTTGGCTCTCCAGACTGTTACTTCCTGTATTTGATTTCCTGATGCATCCAAACTCGCCAGGGCATATTCGTCTGCTCAAAACCCCAAAACGGTTCACACAAAACTCTTTTATTAATGCGGGGCCTCTTCGTACATCTCTTTCATCTTTTAAATTGAAATTCTATGGGGTCACTATTAGATTTGCAATGATTTGTTTACAGGGGCCCGAGGCAAAAGATGTTGCTAATTAGAGATTTACACGGGCTCTGGTGGGCAATGACATTTGAGGCTGGTGATACAGTTTAAAAGCAGAATTGAAAAAGGGGCACAATTGTCTCAAAGTCAAATTGAGCCCCCATCCTAGCTCTAGCCACGTCCTCTTCAAAAAAAAGAGCAGGGCCCTCTTTGAAACATTAAATAAGCTCTTTTAGGTTTTTGGAGTCCCTTTGTATTTGGGATTTAGGATGAGGGGCACTAAGATTTTTCTGAAGGTCTTAATGCAGCTGTGATTATCTGAGTGCATGTCTGTGTTGAATTCAGATTCTGGTTTTGGTTTATGCAGTTTTATTTCTCAAAGTGCAGGGAGCAGACTGTGAAAGATGGTGCCTCTAAGCACACACACAATTAAAATGGCAGTATGTAATGCAGACATATTACAGTGAACAACACTTACTGCAGTCTGCAACAGTTTAAAAATAAATTGGTGAAACATGTTGGCCTGTTAGTCAGCATTGTTTTGGTCCTGGCAAAAAAAGAATAATGAAGAAAAGAAAAGAAAAGAAAAAAAGGTCTGCTGAACTTATTCCAGAGTTAATCTGTGTTCTGTGGATATCCTGCCTTTGCCATTTTCTGGTAGTTTTATACCATAATTGTTTTGTGTATTTCATCAAAATGTTTACACAACTAATATCAGAATTAATTACATCAAATAACAGCTACATGAAGTAGAGCTTTTTAAAATAATTATTTAACATTCATGAAACTGACACCAGCTGATTCCAGAACCAAAAGTGCAACCAGTGGAAAATGGCACTGCACCTGTTGCAGCGACAAGCAGCCGTAGCTGTGTTTGCTTGTTGTCTTTTTACGTGGATTTTTTTTAACCCGTCTGTCGTGTTTTAGTCTGTCTGTCGTGTGAATGGTGTTTTTATTTTTATTTTTTTCTGTAACCATCTTAACTACATGGAGTCATCATGGATATGATGAGTGCTTTGTTTATCAACATGGTTGCTCTTGGGACTGTTATGAACTTTCAAAAAAGCAACCAGCCTCACAGACTTCAATATAGGTGTGACTTTCTCATCCAATGCGGTAATTTAGTTGCTGGGAACTTACCCTACGGCATTCTGCCAGAGATTAGCAAACACGGAGTTGTTCATTCGAAACAGCAGTCAGTGATACGAGTGAGGAAGCGTGGCCGAAAAGGAGGTGAGACACAGAGGTTACGCAGACTTGATGGCAGACAACGGCAGACAGCGGTACGGGTGAGAAAACGTGGCCGAAAAGGAGGAGTGCGACAGAGGCTACGAAGACTCAGGTTGCGCCGATTGCCACTTCCCTCTACTATCCTTGGAAACGCACAGTCACTGAGGAATAAAGTGGACGAGTTGTGAGCGAATGTGAAATGCATATCGGAGTACAAGAATGCTTGTACAAGGATTCGAAATCGATGGCTTTGGTCAGCCCATCCAAAAGTTGTTGGGCACCTGGAGGGCAAGAGGACGCATGCACGCTTACGCTTTGCTGATTTTTCATCAGCTTTCAACTGCATGCAGCCCCATATTCTAGCTCGCAGGCTTTCTGAAATAATGGCCATTGACTGTGGCACTATATGTTGGCTGGTCGACTTCCTGAAAATGAGGTTACAGAGAACTTGTGTTAATGACACTCTGTCAGAGGCCCTGATGTGCTCTACAGGATCACCCCAGGGGTGCGTTTTGTCGCCTTTATTATTTGTGCTCTACACCAATGACTGCCAGAGTATGGTTGAGTCAAGGTTTATAATCAGGTTTGCTGATGATTCGGTGATTGTCAGTCTCCTGCAGGACCGTGAGGTGGGCCATGGTCCAGTCTTGGACAATTTCATCAAATGGTGTGATGATTCATATTTGCAACTCAGTGTCTCTAAGACAAAAGAGATGCTTATTGACTTCCGCCGAAACCCTCCTGTTACGGCATCGACTTTTATCAATGGCATAGCTGTGGAGACAGTAAGCCAATACAGGTACTTGGGCACCATCCTGGAAGACAAAATGACTTTTGATGCCAACACTGACTGTATCTGCAAAAAGGCCAATCAGAGACTGTTCTTCTTGAGAAAGTTGAGGGGTTTTAACACTGATAGATCGCTCTTGAAAATGTTTTATTCATCTTTTATTGAGTCAATTTTAATTTTCGCAATGATCTGTTGGTTTGGCAACCTCAGCATGGTTAACAAAAATAGGCTGGGGAAGATTGTTAAACTTTGCCAAAAGACCATTGGCACTAACTTAAATAATCTAGGCTATGTGTATCAAGTTAGAGCCACTCAGAGGGCAAAGGCCATTCTGGTAGACACTCAACACCCTCTTCATGCAGCACTTTTTCTCCTGCCATCAGGGAGGAGGTACATTTTCCCTAGAAGGGCCAGATCAAACAAGTATCTGAGATCATTTGTTCCGTCAGCTGGGTTTTTAAACAAGCTGTAGGTCTACTTGCTATTGCACACACCTTTTAACAACAGACTAATGGACTCTTAGTGTTTTATATCTCATTGCAACTTTAATATGATGACATCTACTATATGTTATATGTACTTATGCTCTTTATTTATTTATTTATTTATTTATATTTTTTATTTTATGATGTGTATTGGTTGTGTTGACTACTGTTTGCAAACCAAATTGCCCCTCGGTTACAATAAAGATTATCCAATCCAAAAATCCAGTCCAAAACTAAGGAAGCAGCAGGAGGCTGTCACATTCAACCCCAGCAATCTTTCACCTGACTCAGAGGTGCTATTCCACGGGAGAGCTCACCTCTCCTGCTCCACTGCCCTACCGCAAACACCGCTCTGCTGGAACCCTGAAAATCCCATTTTAAATGCAGCCCTTTCCTCCACAGTTCATATTTTACTTACCATCCATTAATAAAATTGGATATTACTGAAACAATCCCGAAACCCCCCCCCCCATCTTTAATGCACAGGGAAATGGGAGCGAGTAAGAGAATAAACACAGCCCCTGGTCATCACTGCTGCTGCTTCAGCAGAACTTGCCACCTTACAGAGACATTTACATAAATTACATTTGGGGCTGTTAATCTTCCTGTTGAATATGACCTTTTGGAAACACTTGAATGGGTCACGTTGGCTATTTATCCCTCCCCTGCTCTATGAATCACGCCTAAAATGTGCATGATGCCGCACAGGCCAGCGATGGACCACTGCACAGTAATGCAGAGATATGCAGAGAGGATGTAAATACACATGACCCCCTGTAAAAATCCATATTTTACATTCATAGAAAATGTAACTATGTCCCTTGCAGCCTCAGCTTGCAACGTCTAGCAAACAGGTTGTGTGTTGGTGTGTTGTGTGCATGTATCAGTCTCGCTTTGTGTAGCTGTTCATGCATGCATACATGTCTGTAATATTGTCTACTCAAGGCTAGGGCGCTTTCATGCATGTCCTGTCTTGTTGGTAACTGCGTGTGTCTGTCTATGACAGAGTTCTTCTGGGATGTTAGAGTACATGTTACATATTGAGCAGTAGGGGGCAGTATTCCCCAGAGCCCAGGCAGTCAGAGTCACATGTTTCTTGCTGAAGGGGGTGGGGCAGCAGGAGGATCTACTTAAGGATGAACCTGAGGTACAAAGCCATGACCAAGCAACAGTCAGGGAATATTCATAACTATCGCCTCCATCATCACCAACTCACATGCTACTGGTAAAAATAAATAAATAAATAAATAAATAAAAACTGACATGATCCTTTCAGAGAGCAGTATTACTGGCCATGATTCATACATCTACCATATAACAGCTGCCTGTCTGTTAATTAATGAATAACTACGCATAGTTTTCTTATACACAGTTTTAGATGCATCCAATTCCTAAGAGATAACAGCAACAAAGTATTACTAATATTACTGTTGTTGTTGTTTCACAAAATCACTACAGTAAATTGTATCTGATTGTATGACCTTTTTTTATCTTTTCACAATGTAATGAATCAGGTCACTTGTGTCTCACTAGCCTGTCTGCTGTCTCACTAGCTCAAGGCGAAATCGCAGAGAATAGTGAGTCTACTAACAAGAAGCTCAGAGCCGTGAGGAAGAGGAGAAGAACAAAGGATATGAACCAAACTCCACAGACAGAACCAGACAGTACAACCTGAACAAGAGCTGGTGAGAAAGGATTAATTCTAGCATCACAAGACACATCTTTTCCAACAGTAATTTACTGTTTTTTTTTTTCCAGTCGTTTCCTAAAATTTGAAAGAATGATCAGGATGGTTGATTTCTTGGTTCCAGTTCCGTGTTTTCCAGCTTTTATACAAGGGTGAAATGCGCTACCTGAAGGCAGGGAAAGGTAGATTAAATGCAATCCTACATGCGTGTGCAGTTACCTGCCTGCTTTTTAAAATGAGAAAGAGGAGGATTACATTACATTACATTTGATTAGCTGATTCTCTCATCCAGAGCAATTTACATGGCTTACAATTTTTTTTTCTGTCATTTATACAGCTGGATAATGTATGTTGAGGGAAAATAACTGACGTTGCCCAACATTCCAATATTTTGCATTTAGAATCAATATGAAAATCAAAATACCTGTTAATCAATAGAGGTTGAAGGAAATATTTTGAAGAAGTCATTCTGGATGTGTGTAAATGTCAGTGTATTACCTTGTGAAAAATGTCATTTGAATTGACTCTGTGTGTGTGTGTGTGTGTGTGTGTGTGTTTGTGCATCAGTTATTCCATGCTGCATTGTATTCTCCATAAATACAGTGGCCATTCGGTTGTGTTTGGCACCATTTAAGGCATCGGGCTTCACGCCTCTGTGCTGTTCATTTCAAACTGTCACTGGTATCACACTGGGGTTACTCAAAACGTATTACTGTCACCTTCCATTCACCGCCCACTCTTTCAACACTTTTTTTAAACACCAGTTTTGTACACAGATGCCTAAGAACGGCATACTAAAAGGTGAAGGAGACACTATGCAGGTTAAAGATGACAGATGATCATTTTTTAAAGTTCATTTAGATCATGTTTGATAGTAATGAATCAGGTTATGAAAAGGTTATACTACTAATAACAGCACTACTGCTACTAATAATAGTAGTGATTATAATAATGGTCACCATTATGAAAATCATACTCATTTTGAAGGCATTGTGGCAGAACAGATGCAGGATTGTGGTTTTACAGTTCTGCGTGTTTCACAGAACCCCAGGTAGTTCTGGTAAAACAGAAACATGCAAACAGCTGAATTGAGTGTACATATCAGGGTGCCAGCACACAAAGGAGGAAGCACTGTATGAAGCAGCGCTGGCCGGACGGTCTGAGGAACACGCTCCGTCACAAAGTGTGAGCCGCCAGCGTGGGGCGGGACCACCCGCTGTCCTGTCACCTTTCCGGGATCGACAGGTGGGGCAGAACGCCACGGCGCATGACAGTCCGATGCCTCCGTCACGTCCTGGCAGGACGTGGGAGTGGACAGGCCCGTCCTCGCTCTCGTGTTTTGATTGTTATCCGTGCAGCCATTGTTGTGTCCCCGTGTCATCCTCCCTAAGCCTTCAGCCAAGCCCGGGGAACGGAGACCGCTCCAGCCTGCTTCTCTGACATTTAGACTATAAAGAACATTTAAACTGTGAGCCTCCTGCTGTTTACGCTGCATAGCAAAGCATTTATATTATGAAGACCACATGGATCATTTCAGTGTAAGCTGTGTTTTTTAGGTCTGAGAATGTATATAGATCATTTTGAAAATATAAGCTCTGTTTTTGAGAATGTATGTAGATCATCTTGAAAACATAAGCTCTCTTGCTTAGTCTGTATGTATTATTTCAATAAAATAAGCTTGGGTGTTTAAACTGTTCACAGATATTTCATGTGGTATACTCTCAATCATATACAGCGCTTAATACCGTTTCATGGAAAACGTTTCGGCGAGTCACTTGTGTGATTATTCAGGCTTACTCAGGTCCCTCAGGCCTACGACATTTCACACGTGAATTTCAATGACTCACGCATTGAAACAAATCACAGCCCTAAAACTGGATATCTCATTTTGTGTAGATCTGTCATTACTTTTAAACACGTGCAGTATTGCCCAGCATTGTGAGACATCTTTCAGACAGTCTTCTAAAACAGTCCCTTTAAGTGTGCTCCACAAAGAATTGGATGAGATTTCAGTTTTGTGACAGTACATATACAGAGAGGTTTACACCATTTGCAACTACAAAAAACTTTTATTCTATACCTGTGAGCCACTGCATCACCTCCTGCTGTTAGCTTTAGCAACGACATTAATCTGATTTCATGGTGGCTAATTAAAACTATGAAACTTGCATGCATTCGACAGTGCACCAGAGTGAAGCGGGTGTCAGTTGGAGGATTGGCACCGCTCCCTTGATTCCATCTGAGCAATCATCAGGGCCCAACGAATCACAGGTGCATGAGATGTCTGACCTATCCACATCTATCCCCACCAGAGTGAAGCTGGTTAGTTCTGCCACTGTAGGCTGCTAGTCATTGTCGGCTGTCGGCTAATCGGCTGGTCATCATCATCATCACCATCACCATCATCATAATCATCATCATCACCATCACCATCATCACCACCATCATCATCATCATCATCACCATCACCATCATCACCACCATCATCATCACCATCATCATCATCATCATCACCATCACCATCATCACCATCATCATCATCATCACCATCATCACCATCATCATTTATTCACTCTTTGTTTAGATTATCCATACTGGGAGGAGATCAGGGGCCTGTAGCTGTGAAAGCAACTGAGCTTTAGAGATGAACTAATTGCAACTGTAACATGGATCCTTCAAATCCCTCTGAGATATGGCTGTCTTTGGCATGACCCAATCCCGCAGTCAGGCTGAACCTCTGCAGTTCTGCAGCTCCTTGCATCTCTGTATTATCTTTCTAGGAGAGATATTTGGATAAAAGCCCCATGCAATTATTGTTGCTGATCCTTAGTAATTGTATTTTCATGTGTGTTTAGTAAGAAACAGGTTTCTAAATATCCTGTTTTATCCACCAGAGATGAGAGAGCCTAAGACTCTAAATATCAAGTTTGTTTGATGGCAATTTGTTATCATCATTATACCATGGGTTTGTAGAAAATAAATTTGCTTATGTATGTATGTATGTATGTGTGTGTGTGTGTGTGTGTGTGTGTGTGGGTGAGAGAGAGAGAGAGAGAGAGAGAGAGATAGAGAGATCATGTGATAATGTGTAAATCTGTGTAAAAAAAAACAGCCTATTTATTTATGAATATTTTTACATGTTGAAATTTTAAGATGACCACCATCTTGCATGTTGCGTGTGTATGTTCCAAAAGATGAGATTAATGATAAATATCCAACATGTCTCATTTTGCCCAGAAAATAAAAAAAAAACATAAAAATAAAAATATAAACAGCTGGCGTCCTGAGGGGTCTGTGTGGAGCGTGTGCTCAGCCGCTGCTGTGGAAATCGCACAGTGCAGACAGATTTGAAGCCGGGGGGCACTGACAGAACAGAGGAGCAGAGATAAGTTTGAGAAGATTGCATTAAAAAGCGCAAAACCCTCTGCTTTGTATTGGACCGTCTACAAAAACTGAGGGCTGTGAACATTTAGTTTCAATACGACAGATAAAAATGATGTCCATGAATGGACAACATCATTATTTTGGAGCTTTGTTTTGTGTGTGCCTACGTTATGATTATGTTTATTAGAATATTTATTATGAAGTTATTGTGGTGAGGATGACATTAATTTTGTGTTTTTGTACTTCATACATATTGACATGTTATTTGACTTATGACAAGCTCCAAAGTGTAATTTTTCCATCTCTTTTTTTAATGTAATGCATTAGTTATTAAGGATTCATTTATGTGTGTACACATCTGAATGCTCTCATCATTACAGGGTAATTAGCCGAGTGCTGAGTGATTCAGCGGATGGCCAGACAACAATGAAAGTGTCATTTCCAGTTTAATTGTGTATAAGTGACCAATATAGCCCATGCATACTGAACGCAAATGGGCAAAAGAAAGTTCATTTGCAATTTCAAATTATGCAGAGTTCTTAAAAGTTGGCAAACTTGGAAAGTGTGCATAAACTGTTCCATCGAAAGTAGGCTAGACCGATATCAGCATTCGTTCGGAACTTGCTCATCTTGAAATACAACACTACACGTAGCAATCACAATTTTGAAATTTTATGAGTCTGTAGTTGAGGTGGGTTATATGACGTGCAGCACGCTGTGTGTTTATCCATGAGAGTTATCCAGATTTACATTTATTCTGTTGACAGAAGCTCTCATCCAGAGTGTCTGGCTGAAAGAGCAGTCAATGGGGTTAGGCAGGTGGCTGTTTAGGTGCTGAATCATTAGTGGCATTGCTGAAATCACTTAGCGAATCAAATAATATTTGGCATTTTTAAAAATGGAAGTTGTCACAAAGTGCTTTAAAGTATTGCATTTTCAAAAGGCAGTTGAAAAGAAAACAGAAAACTCCAGACCAACTGGAAGAAAAATGGAAAATTATTCCAAGACCAGGGATAATTCCACTGTCTTGCTGCAAATCAGTGGGATGTTAGTAGTTTGAAAGCCAGGTTTTTTTTCTTTAGTAGTTTTCTTTTAGTAGTTTTTGCACTACGACTCACAGAGTCTACCATGGTGAGATGAGCACCAACTGGAGAACAGGCCGTACTCTCCCGATGCCATAGTTTGACTGGAGGTGCCTGACCAATCACTGGGAGAGTGGTGGGATGAGGGGTCCTTTCTGATCTACCCACACCCATCCCTGGGGAAAAAAAGGAAAAATATTTCAACAAGTCAGAGTGTCTGCTAAATGAAGTAATGTAATGTAATGTAAAGAAAAGCCAATTCGTTCTGCTGGTGTAGGATTCATGTCTGTGCTATGGAGCTCAGTATACACTCAACACCACTTGAAAGCATTTGAAGTGGTCATAGGTCATAGGTCAGTTTAAGAGCTGGTGCGCTTGTGTAAATATCCTGTCTTTGCTACTTCTTGCCAACTCTTAACTGTAAATTAAAACATAGATTTCAGTTTGGAATTAATAAGATTTAACCTATATAACTTACAATGTATTTGACACTCTGATAGCGACAAGCACCCTGGACATGTCAAAGTAACTGAGAAGAAGCTATGTGGACGTTATTCTGGGGAGACTGAGGTAAGCTCATAGTTTGCACAGTTTGCAGGCCACAGGCCACAGTTTGCAGCTTTGGAGCTGTAGGGGTTAACTTCAAAGATTTCAAGAAAATGGTCAGACAGCATTATAGACAGATTATATAAGAATTTTTTTTTTTTTTTTTTTTTTTAATGTCAATACCAAGGGTGATTACCAGGTATGCAGGTAGGTAACAATAATGCATAGGCTTTGCAACAAGCTGGATGAAACCAATCAAATCAAGAATTGATATAAAAGCTGTTTTTTGGTAGATCAGTTGCACAGTCAATAGGAACATGAAATCCCCCGCAGTAAAAAGCTTTTCAGCCATGATGGCCAGATTTGATTTGAATCTGGAGAAATCTGTGGCTGGGGCAGCCTATTGAAATTCAAAAGTATGAACAGCAGAAGTTTGGAGGCAAGCGAGTTCCTGTTGGCATTAGAGGGAGAAAAGTTTAAACCGAGAGCCTCAGACACAGGGAGCCTAAATCCAGATTTTTATACTACGCAAATACCAGAGTGAGAGATTGCAGCAGTGCCACCGGCCATGGCCCGATAAGTGGGGGAGTATAATACCGCAGCGCAAAACATTTCCACAAAGGGAATAAGTGTCATCATAAGGCGGACAACCTTAAACTACTGCTGCCAATTTCCTGCCATCAAGCCCTGTGCCACCGCAGACTGTTTACCACTGTGAAAGCTGATTCTGCCACCAAGTTTTTCTTTTTTCTTTTTTTTTCGAGAGAAACCTCTGACTGCTCTGTTGAAAAGCTTGATTATTTGGGGATTGAATGTTCTATTAGCTGCCCTTTGCTGGTTCCCCACTTTCCTGTTCCACATCCACTTGTAGCTTACTTCATGTTTGATTATTCAGGCCTTCCTCGCTGCCCTCCTGCATCTCTGAGTCTCAGGGAGTCGGAACGCTCTTTCTGAAAATTCCAGTTCCGCACTGAAATAGAACATCTGGTCAGCAGTGTGTTAGCCATTTTAAACTGGAAATGGCTTCCGTAGTTATAAACATACTGGTACGTATGGACAGAGAGGCATGCACATGTAAGGCAGCTGTAAGGCACACACAC
>CM032891.1:29634650-29699650 GCA_019176425.1 Megalops atlanticus
TCTTAGAACTCATTTCCCATTACAACCACTCAGGGGAATGGCTCTGTCCCGAAATGCACTGCTTTATCAATCATTTGTTTTAAAGTTATTTGTAACTTTAAATATGTTAAACATTAAATATGGTTGATCTCATGTGAGTCAAGCATAAGTATTCATATGTCTGTGTGTGTGCATTTCAGGGTGTGGATAAAGCAGGACACAATTGAGGTTTCAGTGACTCAATTTGATTTCAGAAATTGGTTTAGATGAGAAAAAAACAACAAATAGACAAATCTGTTGTTTGGTTGGTGATTATCAGTCAATCTGTAATGCAGAGAGTCTGGTTAGTGAGTGTGGGTAATGCTGTAACACAGAGCCTCTGGTTGGTGATTGTTAGTAACGCTGTAACACAGAGACTCTGGTTGGTGGTTGTGGGTAATTCTGTAATGCAGAGAGTCTGGGTGGTGATTTTCACTCGGGCTGTAATGCAGAGAGTCTGGTTGGAGTCTGGTTGGTGGGTGTGGGTGAGGCTGTAATGCAGAGAGTCTGGTTGGTGGGTGTGGGTGAGGCTGTAATGCAGAGAGTCTGGTTGGTGGGTGTGGGTGAGGCTGTAATGCAGAGAGTCTGGTTGGTGGGTGTGGGTGAGGCTGTAATGCAGAGAGTCTGGTTGGTGATTGTCAGTCGGGCTGTAATGCAGAGAGTCTGGTTGTTGAGTGTGGGTGGGCCTTGTGCCAGTCTCATTTGGAGGAGCTGTGGGCAGCACAAGACTAACAAGTTCAGTTCAGACATATGCAGCTGAAGTCCAGTTCCTCCAAGGAGCTGGAATATCTCATGATAAAGACAGCTCATAAATAAACCCCTTTGAATGCAGTTCCTCTATACGTCATTAGATTATTTTTGCTTGAAAATTCTGTACATATCCGAAATGTACCATCCATAGCTATTTCAGTCCTGGTTTGGCTGATTCAGGCTATCCAGTGCTGGATAGCGCTTAATTCTCTATCTCCCTTTGTACTGGATTGAGGCCTTTCCGGATATCAACACTGTACGCTGTGATTCTGCAGAGCTAACCAGGGCAGTCTTACAGAGTAAATATGAGCGGAGGAGTCACATGACGCTGGAATGTAAATCCTGGCAGATGGTGCTCGTTTTGCATGTCATTCATTGCGGTGCTTGGAGGGGGCATGCATTTATGTTTAATTACCGTACAGCGTGGGAATCCCTCCCACACCTTCCTGACAGACACACGCTGCTCTGAGGCCTGTGGCACGCTGGCGGACAGCACATGTGTCAATCATCATCTGGCTGTGTGGGCGGGGCAGGGCCAACATGTGGGCGGGGCAGGGCCAGCGTGTGGGCGGGGCAGGTTACAGTGGGCATGGGATGTCGGTGGGGCAGTGGCGCGGAATAGGTGAAAGGTATATGGGATGTTGTGTAGTTGGTAAGTGGGCAGGGTGTGGCACTTGGGTGTATGTGGTGCATGTAGGTGTAGCTGGACAGGATGTAGTGGGTGTGGCATATGGGCAGGGTTAAGCAGGGTGTAGTGGGTGTGGCATGTGGGTGGGGCAAAGAAGGCGGACGTTTTGCTCATTAGATTGTGTCACGTTGCCTGTAACACACCTGCTTGAGAGACCCAGGAGGTTTTCCTGATGCCACTGTGTGGCAGAGAGTGTTGGGAGAGAGAAAGAGTTCCTTATAGCCATCAAGCTGAATGCTGTGTAATAACTCCACTCCAATGGTAAGAAACACTCCGAAAATGATTTACTAGAATAATGCGCATTTCATGGTATACAGCAAGCAAATTAATGCACCTGTAGAACTTTGGAATGCTTATCTTTACCATCAGCTAAATGCAACAGTTGGGTGCTATCTCCGTTCTGAATGGCAGTGGTAAATATTTATTAAGATGATCATTTGGTTCATTTGTTCTTTCAACAGCCATATTTGGTGCTAAGGCCTCCCCCACCCCAGAACTCCCACCATCACAAACAGAAGAAGAAGAAGTAGAAAAGAGTAAAAACACTAATACCAGCTACAGATAAATCTAGCTCAGTGGTAAGATATTATTCCTGTGAAAGCAATCTTCCCTAGCTGTAGTTATGGGTGATTTCATAAGTTGCAATTGTGTCGGACAATAAAATCAACAAGCAAAGCACTCTAATTAATGTATAAGCTGCAGGGTTGACATGATTGGTACTTCTCCCGATGTGGCAGAGTCCAATTAGGGAGGGAGTCTGGGAAGGCGCCGATCAGCAGCTATCGATGTGGTCGGTGCCTGGTAACAGACACGATAAGAGTTTAATTACAGGATAAAACTGCCGCAGTGGCAAGTGTAGAGTCGCAAACAACAGTGCCACTCAAAGGGGTGCAAACAGCCGTCTGTTAACTTCTGATCCGACAGGGCGGACGTGCCCCCATTACATTCCGCCCGGGGGACACCTCTCCTGGAAAACAGAGCGACAAACAAACAAAGCGCCAGAAACATGTCACCCATCAATTGACTGCCCTGTCACATGTCACGTAGCTGCTTCCTCTCCTGTCTACTCTGAGAGGAATATCATGGCCATTTCCCACCTGACTTGTTGGAAATAAGGCTCTTAGCATGGGAGGAGCATGTTAAAAATAATCAAAAAAGAAATGATGAGACAATGATGAGACAAAGTCTTCTCTCATGAATTCTCTCATTACATTTAGGAACTAGATACATACAGTATATATAGTTGTCTTGTCTTGTGACAGCTGACGGTGAAGACACACACGTCTTTCCTGGGTCATTTCCATCCAATGGCAGCCTTTGCTGAAAGACATCAGCACTATTTTGTTGGTGTGTTTCTCGAGGGAGAGAAACAGCAGCCATTGAGTGCTTTACAGTAGGTCTGCGGTGATGGCTGTGGGCTCCCCTGAAATTCTCTCCTCAATTATTATTCATTTATGCCGTATGGTTAATCAGAAACAAAGGTTTTTCCTTTTTTTAATCAAATGTACCCTCAAGCGCTGATGTTGAGGTCAAATTTTAAGGAAACA
This sequence comes from Megalops atlanticus, assembly GCA_019176425.1. NCBI lineage: Eukaryota > Metazoa > Chordata > Actinopteri > Elopiformes > Megalopidae > Megalops > Megalops atlanticus. The sequence continues at coordinate 29,637,654 of CM032891.1, forward strand.
TTCCTCTGGGCCATAATTAGTATTTTCTAACATACAAAAGCTGACAGAATTAGACTTGGCAACATGCAGAACTCTTAGTTCTCTCTCATTTGTCGCAGGACGATCAATGATGTTAAATGGATAATTATTGCACACTAAAAGGACTGTGCTATGCATTCCCCAAGCCAAGGAAATATCGGGAATCAAATAAATAACACTGATGATAAAATATGTCTGAAGGTAAATGGTACATTTAGACTTTCATAAATCTGTCCAAGTAATGTAATACATCCTGAAATCAAAAAGGGGCATGCACACTTTTAAGAAATGATACCAGACAGATCTGGAACCTAACAAGGCCTGGAGAGGGATTCCTACCAAAAAGTTCAATTTGTGAGGTTAATCATCCATAATGATCATAAAGTCCAAATCAGGAAAATGTGTAAGTAGATAAATATATGCAGGTGTGTGTGTGTGTGTGTGTGTGTGTGTGTGTGTGTGTGTGTGTGTGTGTACTAGCAGGCAGGTGTGAGGGGATGAGGAGGGAATCACACAGCCTGCAGTAAGGATGTGTGCCCCCAAAAACATTACATTACATTGCATCCGTTTAGCAGATGCTCTTATCCAGAGCAGCTTCCAGCACAGAAGAACAGAAGTGTACCCATTCAAGTTCAATGGGCAACAGTGTCAGCTAACAACAGTCCCAGACCAGTGAGTGTGAGCATAACACTATCCAAACCCCCCACAAGTTAACTGGTGCAACCTGAGTAGACAGCCTAGAAACTAAGGGAAACACTGCAGTTCACGTACAATCCATGGTGATTGTTCCACTAGACTTGAACCATCGACGACCATTGACAAAATTTTCATTGACAACAAGATTCAACAATTCTCATTGACAGCAATTGACAACAATTCCATGGACATGCATGCTTGTCTTTGTTCAATTTCTCATCTGATTTGTAATCAGGGTATATTGAAAACTGATCCTGTGAAAGCAAAACAACTCTCAGGGGCAAGTTTTAGCTGTAGCAACAGCTGCTTAAAGAATACAAAGACACAGTGGTCTGGTGACCTCGAAATTATCACTCGTCAGTATTTGTCCTGGTAGCTATCCCTCCATTGTTAGCTGGCCCCTAATAATTAGACAACTGATAGATTGTTAATGAGCAAAGTACCCAAAGTTCATAGTTAGTACACAGTGGAGATTATATATGGTCCTATGAACTGCAATAATATAATTTATTATAATAATAATTATGTCTAATTATTTATTTATTTTTATTTATTTATTTATTTATATTCATTGGATTAGTTTCATAATCTTAAATATATATCTCTTTCAATTACACCTTCATAACAAACTCTATTACAAATGCAAAAACACCAGTACCTCATGAATAAATTAGAATAAAAAAAATCATGCCAATCAGTATGTCATATAGGCAAACTGATTAGCATGTCAAACAGATGGGCCATATACCTGTGTGAACCGTAAACTGCATCACATCCTTAAGGTGTTTAGTTAGCTATGTTACACTATTTATTTATACATTAATTTTTTTAACTTTTTTCCATGAAAAACAACCCACAACGACTACATTGACATCCATCACAAACTGTCGCCTGGAAATGGTGGTTTTGGCAGTTCAGAGTGCCGCTCTAACCTGTCCTACCTGTACTGATTACCCAGGACAGACGGTCCATTATTAAAAGCTAAGACCTCGCCCCCATTTAGCTGCACATTTCACACAGATCAAGGGTGCAAAGTGCAAGCAGGAGGCCCTGCGACCCACACCACACTGAGCGACCCCTGCAAAGGGCAGTGTGAATAAGGAGGCAAATCCTGTCACTAGGTGCATCTCCATCTTAGCAGTTCAGCCACACTAATGGCACCACCTTTACCCACTGCTGCCACTATGCCAGCTCTGCAGCCGTGTGCCCTCAGAGCGGGTACGGCCACGTGCCCTCAGAGCGGGCACAGCCGTGTGCCCTCAGAGCGGGTACAGCGGTACGCTCTCAGAGCGGGTACAGCCGTACGCTCTCAGAGCGGGTACAGCCGTGTGCCCTCAGAGCGGGCACAGCCGTGTGCCTTCAGAGCGGACACAGCCGTGTGCCCTCAGAGCGGGTACAGCGGTATGCTCTCAGAGCGGGTACAGCCGTTTGCCCTCAGAGCGGGTACAGCCGTGTGCCCTCAGAGCGGGCACAGCAGTATGCTCTCAGAGCGGGTACAGCGGTATGCTCTCAGAGCGGGTACAGCCGTTTGCCCTCAGAGCGGGTACAGCCGTGTGCCCTCAGAGCGGGCACAGCGGTATGCTCTCAGAGCGGGTACAGCGGTATGCTCTCAGAGCGGGCACAGCCGTTTGCCCTCAGAGCGGGCACAGCGGTATGCCCTCGGGGCTCTTAAGCGGAGGTCTGATAAGAGATCACTGCACAGCTCTGCAGGGTGGGCACTCATTAAGGGCTGGCGTTATTGAATCAAATGTGGGATTTCACACTGAAACTCTTCTGCTGAATTCATCATTTCCACTGAAATAATATTTGCATCCCAGAAAAGGTTAAAGTTATTAGTGTGTTATTTATTTATTTATTTATTTGGTAAGCAAAGGTCCTTCTGCAGAGAGGCTTATGTAATGCACCTATCCCATTTACATAGCTGGATTTACTGACACAGTTCAGATTCAGCTGCTTGCTGAAGGACGTTATGGGGTACAATAGGGGTGCTTATTAATTGTCCTCTGGGGGAAATGAACCTATGACCTTTTGGTTACAATCCCAAAAAGTTAAACAGTTCACCACATTGGCACTCCCACCCCCACTAAATTATCACGAGCTGGTTTTAGCACAGTTTAGCACATATGATGATAGATGGTGGGTCAACACTGGGAAAAAAAAAAAAAAACACACTCATCAGTCACTAATTGTCTTTTTGGCTCTTATATCTCTTCTGTTTATAATCATTCTCCTCTGTCCTCAGAGCCGCAGCTTTGCAGGCTGTCTGAATGCTATGAACGCGCCAATCAACTCCAGAGCTTACCCTGTAGCTGCAGCCAAGAAACTCTTTACAGCTTAACTCAATTACATTCTATAGATCTGGAAGACTATTTGCCTAAATAATTACCAGTGGGTTTTTTTTCTGGGTTGTTTTTCAGGGTTTTTTTTTTCTTCTTTTTTGGAAGGCAGGGCTCTTCACTAAAATTAAATCCACGTTGAAATGGAATTGGATTTATGGACAGTTTCATCGCTTCGTGTGTCTCGTTTGGACCTGTCAATTAGTCGGCGACTTGGCATGCTGGTGCAGCACCTGTGCTTGGCGTGGGAGAGGAAGAGAGAGCACCCACAGAAATGCACTCGGTCAGGCTGCTCGGTTCTTCTGTTTTTCGGGGTGCCAGGATAGGACCGCGTCGACAGCAGGCTTCACGGGCTCCCTCCACCAGTCTGTCAGTCCTGCCTCCCATCCAGAATCTGCACAAAACAAGCTTCCCCACGTCCAAATCACAAAACATGTTGGCATACAGACTGCAATGGTTATCGTGCTCAGGTGGATTGTGGGAAATGTAGTGCCTGAAAGCCACAGCTGTCTGCATCACAGGAGTGGCTGTGATCATTGTGAATTTCCCAGGGAGCACATTATCTCTACACATCAACCAGTTTCAGGCTCAGTAGTTGCACAGAAAAAGTGCATGGCAAGTGACATGAAGTGCATAACAGACATTTTATCTGTTCACCAATGTCTTTGTCAAATCAATGCTAATCATTAGAATTGACTGGAGTGAATGCCATTTGTTATTAGTTTGTAGATGTCACAACTCAGGATGACAGGGTATATATAATCTTCCGTGCGCAAGGGTACAACAGCTGTGCCCCTTCTGGGATCAAGGCTGCATGTATTATTTCCTTCACCACACTGCAAATTACACATGAATAATCAAGAATGAAGATTAATGAAAAAAATATATGTGAATCTTAATGGAGAAAGGCTTTGCTGAGCAATTACATGCATTGCAATGGGGTGTTTTTTTTTTATTTTGTATGCTTACAGGGGCATTTCAGAGAGTTATGCAGTTCAGTAGGAGAGTTCAGGGGAGAGGCAAAGGGATGGCAGAAATATTATCATTACTGGGAAATCATTTAGCCATTTTCTGTGGCCCGTCCTAGACTCTTTGTTTTATAACGAAGGAAGTGGGGAAGTGGACATCAGAAGATTATAACGCAAACTTTTATCAGTCGTGTATTTATGAACATTCATTTTCTTACTCTGCAATGAAAGGAAGGATTGATGTATTTTAAAGATCACTGAATTTCCAATCCATGTATTCGGTTAACAGTAAATTTAAATTACTGCGCATAATGTCAAAGTTATAATGCCACCCCAAGCCAATATATTTTGAAAGTAATGAACTGGGATTTAAATGTGGGACCGAGTGATAAATCACACATTTGCATAAAAATTTCAAGGGAGAAAGAACTGGGTTTCATGCAAAATCCCTAACATTGGTGCAGTTGTTGGCTAGATGCACTGATATTTAGTGTGCGTGTGTCAGTGCTTGTTCCGTATGTTCCCTGTTTAAAGGACTTTACAATGTCTACAAAGTATGTGCCAGTGCAGTCGGTTATTTGAATTCACAGTCGCATCATGCGGTCACAGCCATTTATTTCTTTTTTTCTTTGACAGAGAGGGAGCATTTGCTGATACCCTGGTTGTTGCATTCCTGCGTGTATACAAAACTCGCAAATGCCTCCGAGACTCTGTGCATTTCAAAAAGCAACCGCCTGAAAATTGCTTTGCCTCGGCGGCGTGTTGTGGCTCGTCCCAGATGAGATGGTGGTCAAACGGTTCCACTTGGATACGAATAACGTACTAAAATGAATAAGCGGGGACTGAGGACATGTATTGATAATGATATTAAATGTATCTGCAATCGCAATGCATGCGAAATCTAAAACACACACAGGGGGAAAAATAAAAAAAAAGTCTCAGTCAAGTTTCTCCTTTGAATAAGTGGTCTTCTTAACTTTTGGAAAGGTATTGGTCTGACGTAATTATCTTTGAACCTGACCTGTGTCGTATGGCCTCAAGTGCATTTCTAAAATATGCATATTGTATATTACATTCTGAACGGAACACACTTGCTGTTCAGATTATTGAGGCTCAGTTACCTTTCAGATACTTCAATCAAATTTTTTCATATGTTGTCAGTCAGCATGGACACGCTGACATCCTAACAACAAAAACGACAACCTAGCAATAATGATGCCAATGATGCAAACAATAACAAGGGCCGTGCTGCTGTTAACCCATGGTACCTCAGAGTGTGTGAAAGTCTGGTAGGTGCGGTAGGTGGCAGTGCTGGGGGACCTGTTGGCTGTAGGAGGTGCAGGTAGAGGCAGCAGGGAGGCGTGTTTATCAGATGTCCCTGGACTGGGCTGTGAAAGTGTCCTCTGTGAGCGTCACACAGAGAATGTCACTGTCATCTCCTGTCAGTGTGCCACGGTGTCAGAAATGATGGAGATGGAAACTAACAAACAAAAGAAGAAATACACAGAAATAGAATCAAACATGACCATGAACTGCACTGACCTGCTGTTTCACTCTCTGCCTCTCTCACTCTCTCTGTCTCACAAACACATATACACACACGTTCAGACGCACATTCACACAAACACAAAAACACACACCCACACGTACACAAATACACACTCACTCACGCATACACAAATACACACATTCACACAAACACAAATACTCACACATTCACACACACACTCACACATACAAAAATTCACAGGCATTCACACGCACACTCACACATACATAAATACACACACACACACACACACACACACACACACACACACACACACACACACAAATATACACACACTCTCTCTCTCTAAATCAACAGAATGTAAACAAGGTGGGGAGAGGGCTTGAAATGGGTTTGCCAACATTTGCAAAAATGGGATGAGCCTGTTGTGAAAGTTGTGTTGTTTCAATTTAAATGCAAATAAGTAAATGGAATGAAACAAACTGTTCAGCCATTTCTTAATAAGACTGATGTGGGTTTATTACAGCTGATTCATATGAAGAGTGCCCTGCTGGTCAGATACAGGAAGGAATGATGAGGAATCTTTCTCAGTGTACGTCTTCTAATAATTGACAAACAGCCAATCCTGGTGACGTCACTAGTGTGAGGTATAAATTCATTATGCAGGAAGGATCGATGTCTCATATAATATTGAACTAAAACAAGAATATTGAAGAAAAATAACATTTTTTTATAGAAACAAAAAAAAAAAAAAAAATCACCCTCACGATCAACAGAACACAAAGAAATGTTGTAGCAACACACCCAGAATGGCACAACAATGCAACAGTTCTCTGTTACAACATTAAAAGTAAAATTTTGCATGTTGATAAGGAAACTGTAGTATTTCCCACCGGCTGACAACAGTCCCACAGTATTGTCATGTCTTTGGGTGTTTCTTTTTTCCATTAGAGTGGGGCTGAGTGGTGCCCCAGCTGTGTGTGATTATTTCTCTCCTTTTCTCTTTCCTCCTCTCGCGGTTCCTCCTCCTTCCTCCCGCCACTGCAGCCATCTGTTTGAGCGATCCCTCGTAGGTTCTCACGGCCTACAACATTGCTCCGCATCTGCGCTTAAATGCGAAAAATTTGTCACTCCAAACCCAACAGACCCATCCTCAGGTTTCAGGGGCATGACCCCCCACCCAAAAAAATGTCTTGCAATTATATTTTCTTTAATGACATTCACTAGCACAGTCTTTGAATCAAAAATTCCATCCCTGCCCTTGAAACTCTACTTTTCCAGCTCATTGTGAGTATTCATAAAGGGGTGCGGTCAAGGACAGAGCACCCATAGCTAGCATAGCAGCTCTGGCAGAACCAGAACAAAGTAGGACCTCCAAATCACAGAGGGGGAAGGAACGCAGTACTTACATTTCTGCTCAATGTACCCAGTGTTGGTATGTTTTCCCCTCTGATGGTGGATACAACATTTAAACATTTATATCAGTCAAAATTTCACAGCATAGCAGAGTCAAGCAGGACAAAAAGACAAATTCTGTCCAGGATGTTGTGAACCACTGACTGTCTCCTTTTTGCCAACTAGTGGTAAAATGCTGGTACTGTCCTTATTTAGGGGGAGTTTCTCATTCAGCCAATAAAGAATCATGGTTTAAAATGGAGGTCCTACCATTATATGGTGTAATTAAAAAGTACAGGCAGGTGGCTCACCCTCATTCGCTTGCTCTCAGCGGGATTTATTCGCTCCTCTGATCCGTATGTACATGCAAACGCCGTTTCTCCTTCTCTCCTCCCGTAAATGTCTTTTGATTGGATGTGTACATCAGCCTGTGCAGACTGTCACTAAAGTGACCCCTGAGCTCCATAAATCGGGTGATGTCGGGACCCAGGGGAACACACAGGGAGAGCTGGACATAAACGCTGATGGATTCTGGGACAGTGATATTCAGCTAATGAATGAGGGCTTTCATCATTCAGGTTTGCATTTTTCATGATGGTCAGTGCAAAGCATGGCTCTCTAGAGAAAGGACCTCACCAGGACACACAAACTGAAAGGAGGTGCGGGGGGGTTGAGAGTGCAGACGACCTGCATACACTTGTCTTACATTGCACTGTACATGACATAACCCACCGCAAACAGACCAAAAAAAAAGAGCTTGCCAAATTTGCAGATGCAAAAGGAAATCCATCACTAAAAGCATTGCTATCTAAATAAAGAGGTCGTGCCTGTGTGTTCATTCAATTATTCAATACTCAATATTAGCCCTTACTCAGGATGACAGGACCAGCATAGAAATTGATGTATTATTCACATATACATTTCCTTAACTACTGCAGGTGAAGTGTCTTGCACGAAAGTACGACAGCATCCTCCGTACCCGCAGTCAGCCCACCTCCTTAACCACTAATCCCATCTTTCTGTCTGCACACTCCAAACATCTCTGGTTGGATGTGTGTGAATGTTTATGGATGTTTATGTGCAAATATATCCTCCAACGCGACCCCTGAGAATATAAAATGCATGTTGTGTACTTGATATCAAAGGAGTAGTTTCCTGAAAGCTGTTAAATAAATGGTTTTAATAAACCTCTCTCCATAGTCTACATATCCCCATGCCATTTAACACCAGCTTCTATTTTTGGCTCTCGTGGTCCTTGACTCATTATCTTTAATGTGTCGATGCTGATAATGAGTCTCGAAGCTCAGCACCAACAATGCCTCTCCTCTGAACAGAAGCTTGCTGCTGCATATAAATGAAGCCAGACACTCGATCATTTCCAGACGAAACTTGAGCAACTTCTTACATCCACCCCCTGAATACATTGATTAATAAGTTATTTAATGAATTAGAAATTAAAAATACATAAAATCTCAAAAAACAGCACCTTGGAAATGTTGGGTGCTTTGAAGTGGGATTGCAAACTGTTGGAGCAACATGAACGATGTTAGTCATTTACCTACAGATATTTTCTTCATTTCAAGATGATATGTCTTTGATTTATACAGTGTAATACCTGCCATCGTATGCACCATTTCTGTGTCATTATCATGAGGGATGAATAAGCACTCTATCTTTAGGCTGACTTATACATTGTCATTGGTGATTGTATTTTTTTCATAGCATACCTAAACTGTAAATCTGAAAATAACCCCTTTTTATGTTTCCATTTCTGTGTGTATTGTGTGGTTTGTGTGTGTGTGTGTGTGTGTGTGTGTGTGTGTGTGTGTGTGTGTGTGGTTTGTGTGTGTGGGCATGCGTGTACGTGTGCGTGTTGCATGGCCCCTAGAGAGTGTATCTGGCCCCCTGGGAGTGAGGGACACAGATGTTCCACGTCCATCACAGCGTCCTGGGAAAACACTGTGTGGCACTGACGTCAGCTCCACCCCTTTAACCCCCCACACTCTCACTCACACACACACACACACACACACGCACACACACACATGCACAGGCACGCACGTCTCTGCATCCGCAACATATCACTCGGGAATGAGAAGCCAAACACGCTGTGGATTCCCCAGCAGACCTTCTCTTCCCTCCCAGCTGAGAATGAAGCGGCCATTTCCAGCCTCAGAGTCTGTCAACAGCTCCCACGTGTACCACACACCACCCCCAAATTCAACCCCACCCCCTGTGTCCTACACCTCAAACCCCTCCCCCCGCCTCCCCCACCTTGTCCCACCATTCAATCCCACCCTCTTCCTCCTGTACCCCAAACCCCAGTCCCCACCCTTATCCCATATCGCATGATCAATCCCACCCCCATTCGACCCCGCCCACATTTAGCCCTGCTCCCTATTCAACCCCACCCCCTTCATCCTACATCTCAAACCCCCACCCCCTACACCCACCCGCCTTGTCCCACCATTCAATCCTAACCCCCCTCTTCCAACACCTTCACCCCCCAACACCCTGTGAGTCTGTCTGAGAAACGCCGTCCGGGTGCCAGGTCACGTGACCCCCCCCCACAGGGCCCCCGGCTGAGCGCCGCATCACCCGGCGCATTGCAGTTTATCCCATTTGCAACACATGGATGGGCATCCCGGGCGGGGAGAGGGAGTGGGGACAGAGAGCCGGGCCAGACGCAGACCAGGGCATGGGCGGCTGGCTGGTTGGCTGGAATTGCCGCCTCTCCCTCGCTTCCCTCCAGTGACCTCCTAACGACTCGCTCTCTGCGGCCGCACTTGGAATCCGCGTTCAAGAGAATGAGTCATCTGGCACATAGTCTCACCCTGCCCGGCTAATGCAGCCTCTCCTCCTTTATTGGTCGGTGGAGCTGAAATGCAGTCAGTGTTTGTTTAAGGATAATAGCCTTATCCGGTGCGCTGTTACACGTGACACACGCTGACACTTACAGAAAAACAGTCATCCAAATTTGTGATAATATTTTGCGATTTCAAAATAATTTGCATACGCTAAAGGTACCAGGTCAGACATTGGTGATTAGCTTCTTTGTTCGTCGCAAATTTTATTCATTAGTTGGTTCATTCCGGTGTCAACAAGACAATGAGTCAGGGGTCTGGCATTCTGTTAAAAACAGACCCCTCGTTTACGGTCCACCAGAAAGGTTATGTATGACCAGCAGCTGCTGTGGGCATGTCTTCCTGGGCTTGCATTAATGGCCTGCGCATTAGCCTGGCTCATCCTGGCTTCCTGTCACCCCCAGGATGTCATACTGGTGAGCTGGTGAGAAACGTTTCTGAAATATCTTAAAAACCAGAGCGGGAAAGGCTAACATGTCAGCGATATGTCAGGCCAAGCTAAGAAATTACCTGCGAGGACATTTTTTGTTAAATGAATAAGGCAATTGAAACCATTTATTGGCCTTTTCAATGTAATTCTTCAAATCACATTCAGACGCACACACACACACACACACACACGCACGCGCACACACACATTTTGTATTATTTAAATTATTGCTCCTATTAAGAAAAAAGCCATCAGTCAAAAGCTTTATTCACAATGCAGTAGGAATTAATTAATAATCTTAGTGGTTTTTTGTCTTTCTTAAGAAATTGAACCTCAAGGCATTTCATTAATAGCTTGGCACAATTTAGATGAATTTTGGATCTTTGTATTACCATCACTAGAGACTCTTTATTACAGCTGTAACAAAGTACTGAACACCTTCGAATTCAACATGTCTTGTGTTATATTGTTCTGTCAGGTCAAAGGTCACTAAAGTACTGAAGCAAAGCTATAATTGTAGCCATGACCGCTGTTGCCTCCTACCATACAACCTGAAACCAAGAATCACTGAACTAGAGGACAGGGGATTTGGCAATGTTGGGCTTTTGTTGTTTTGGCAGAGGGTTTTCACCCTTGGTGTGGTGCTGATGCCTCTTTGAACAAGAGTTACTTCAAATGTGGAATGGTATAAACAGATTATGCAGTGCACAAGTTGTAATCTTTACTTCAGTATTGTATTATGTCGGCCTATCACAGCGCGCCCGACACCTCTGAACTGCTGTGTCTATCTTGCATCTCTGACACGCCTGATGAAACATGCGGACTTTGCCTGCCAGCGGACAGCCAACACAAAGAAGCGATGAAACAGATAACGCAGTTTGTATTTATCTCATGCCTCTCCTTCGAGGCCTGATGGTCATTAGCGGCTTGATGGCCGTAACTGTCACTAATTATCGCGGGTTATATAATTATATGAGATATTTGTTATGCGATCAATTATGTTTTTTATGCGTCTCCCGGCGGGAGTCAAACGTTGAGCATCTAGCGGAAGCATAATGACGACGGTGGTGTGACTCGCCGCGGAGACGGGGGGAAAGGGGCGGCTGTTTACTGCCAAACTTCAAACCCCCGTCAGGCGATGATTGCAGTGTGAGACGCTCTCATTGGACACGCAGGAAGCGCAGGTACCCGGCCATTATCACTCAATCCGAGAGCGGCGAGAGTTCGCACCCGGGCCCCCAGCCTCGGGATTTGTTTGGAGGTGTGCTATTATCGCTCGTCTCGCCGGGGCCCCCGTGTCCGAAACTATCTGTTCTCCCGGGGCCCGAGTCTGTCCCCGGAGGACGCTGTTCCTTTCTTAATGAAACCGTTTACAGAGGCGTCTGATATAGGATTTATGTCTAAACTAAAGAACAACAGGGCATGTGTTGTTTTCAGATATCGGCACACCCCCTCGGGCTAAATGTCACAGTTATTTGTAATCTATCGCATTGTTGTGTGCCTACTGAAGGCCAGAAAATAGATAGATATAAATAAATAAATAAATAAATAGAAAACTTGTGTCGCTACTGTACTTTTGGACTCCTGTGGTTTCTCTACGTGGTTGCTCCCTATTGGTCCAGCTCAGACGGGGTTAGACTGGCGAAACAGTATATTTAAATGACTGCAGAGAGAGAGAGAGAGAGAGAGAGAGGCGTCGTTCGGGGTTTTTGTGTGCTGGGGAGCTGGGGATAATCCGGACAGCACGCTGTCTGCAGAAATGGCTGGGCGCATTGTCCGCTGTATCTCGGGGCCACTGTCCTCGTAAATGGATTGATGGACAATCGAGTGACACAAAGCTCTTCCCGCTGCCAGAACCCCTTTCCAAAGAGATTAAATTCAAAAGAAAGTGTTTTAAAAGTGTCTTAATGGCACGGGCATTTATGACAGACCCTGGTCATACCCCCCCACCCCCGCACCCCACCTCATGTGCCGTGTTTCATTGTTAGACAGGAAGAGAAAGTGACAGAAAGATTGGGGGAATCTAATTCACCCCTCTATTCAGCCTTTCCCTTTAACAGTCGCGAGCTGTGCTTTGAGATTTAGGTCAGTTTAGATCTTTGACCCTGCACACTCATGTGAAATAAGCCAGAGGGCTACTATGACAGATGTATTCTCACTGCCGACTGAAATGAATGTTTTCGATAGGAACACAGCTATCTTCTCCGGGTTTAAAAAAAAAAAAAAAAGAAAAGAAAAAATAGAAAAAAATAATGTCTGTGGAACTGTTGGTTCTTTAGGCTTGTCACAGCCAGCCCTACTGTGCATGAGTGAGTCTGGCTCTGGCCCTGGTCACTCGTCATGCGGTGGACATTGATGGAGCTGACACACGAGAGAGCTGGAGACCTGCCATTTGTATTCCCAAACGCCATTTGTGTAGCGGATTTCAAAAGTGCTAACGGAGTCGTGCAGCATTCTGTCTACTCCGGCTCCGATCTGTTACTGTTACCATAACATTAGGCAAACATTACCATAACATGCAAACACTTTCTTTTCTTCTTTTTACAATTCACAAGGTTGCTATTGCTCTGATTTGCCATTGCCAATGAGAAAGTTTTAATTTTATTTGTAAAGATGTTTTTTTTTTTTTTCCCAAAATTGACTGGCCTTACCTGTACCTGTGCTGTTGTCATAGTGATTTGGGGCTAGCATGCTAACAATCAGTTAATTTAACCAACATCAATGAAAAGGGCCAGTCCAGTCCATTTGGAAAGAGTGCACTGTGAAAGGCATGTGTGTGAGGTTGCGGTACAGTAATGCTGAACAGCGGCTTCTCTGTCTCCCGCACAGTGATATCCTGGGGATGATATTTATTGTGTTTGCCAGTAACGAGGAAGGGAGGCAGGGGTGTTGTCAAGCGTGCTTATCCCCTTAGCGCCCCCGGGCTCTCATTACAGAAAGAGTAAATCTCACTAAACTTCAATAAAGCCAGAGCCGCACACAAAATCCTTCATTTAGCTCTTCCGCTCTCCCACCAATACAGCGCCACAATAAAGATCCCCACACCTCCAGATCACCCGCACACATGCAGCACATACACACACACACGGGCGCATGCGCATGCACCCACACTCACATACACACATACAGCACACACACACTCACTCACTCTCACACACATACACCCACGTGCGCGCGCGCACACACACACACACACACCAACTGACACACACACACACACAGGCCCGGGGGGGGGTTTTAAAGATAATTCTGTTATAGGGGCATGTCTGAGAAATGGATAAGACTTAATTAAATGTGTTCCTAAAGTGAGCACATATCGCATTACGGTAAAATTCATTAGGGACACTGGCAGTTTGTTGTTCGTCAGTGCTTGCAGTCAACACTATGGATGGTTACAATCAGAATGACAGAAAGAGGGATCGACCCCACCAGCTCCCAGACTATACCCCTGCTCCAACACATGCTGTGCAGGTCACTGTCCATCCAGCCAAAACCACCACCACCAAAACACACATACAAGCACGCACACACACACACACACACACACACACACACACACACACACACACATTTTCATTTGGCACACATTCTTATCCAGAGCAGTGAAATTGTGTATACATGAACAATATCCAGACAAAAGAAAATGCACACACAATGTTACATATAAGCATAATGCTATACTGAAGTGCTACCAAAACCAAGAAAAGGACAAACAACCAAACAACTGAGTCACAGCGTACAAAAACAGTGCTACGCTAACCAATGCAAGTGCCAGACATAAAAGCAAGTCCTGCTAACAGAAATGCTACAGCGCCGTGTCAGCGCTAGGACTCAGCCTTGGTCTCTGGCAGCTGATCTCACTCGGCGGATCTCCCCTGAAGAGGCGGGCCTCTCGACGGCCCGGTCCGCAGTCATGCTCATCCTAGCAGCCCCGAGACCTCACGGCCCTGACAGCGGTGAAATACGAGACCTGCCAAAGAGGCCCAGCAGAGAGATGGCAAGCGGACGAGGCCGGGGGCCCGCAGGAGAGCGCCGAGAGCCGGGCTGGAAAAGGCGCTTCTGACTGCCGCGCATTTAGCCCGGCTGCCGGCATCCCCTCAGGAGCATCATGTGTGTCAGCCGCTGCCTTCCTCCTCATCTCAGGACCTTTGCTTCTCATACTCTCATGGTCTTCAGAAACGCAAGGCTGTCTGAAGCAATTTGAATGTGCCGGTGTGCTGTAAGTGGAAGCCAGTCCGGGTCACCCACAGACAACGGCAAAAAAATGGCAAATAAGCACCAAATAAGTATGTTCTTGCATGTAAAAAAAAACAATATGCGCTGTTAGCCACAGCGACATCTGAAAGCCCAGATGAATGACAATGCAAATAGTGCTGATCTGCTTCATGCGTGGTATCAGTGGTGGCACTGCTAAACCCTGGGGTGCAATTGCACTCTCATGCTAGCATGGTGATTGTATCCATAGCCATATGTCTGACTGCAGCAGTATAGAAGCAGAATCAAACCTCATTGCACAGCAACATACATGAGACCGCATCTGTAAGAGCTGCATCAAAGCGCCTATCTGTTTCTTGAGAGAGCGAGGTTGCATCCAGCCCTTGCCCAAGCTCGCATCATATACGGAGCATTCAATGGCCTTCTGTTCCGACATTATGACTTAAGTGCCAAGGCGTCGAGTGTTTTCACCAACGCCAACGGTATGGCAGTAAGCACAGTCCCCCAGGGTGGTCCCTGCTCGGATGCTAGTTCAATATCAGGTGAAGGATGCCTGGCCAGCTGTAGCACACAAAAGGGATTAACCTTGACAAGAACACATCTTTTCCTCCCGCTAATCTTGCACAAGAGATTTCTTACCACTGCTTACTGCCTTAATAGTGGCTCGCTTTTGTGTCTGTCCCATGTCTGCCAGCTTTGTAGGAGTCCGAAAGTGTTTGAGAGAAGTTTATTCGTCTAATGGATGTGTCCCAGGTGACTGTGAGCTTAATCACAGCGTTTCCCTTGTGTTTTCAGCAAACTCTTTCTCTCTCTCTCCTTCTCATTCTGCTGTGTCGTTAAACTAATTAGAATTGGCAGGAAGGCTTTCTGAGCATTTTGTTCAAGCATACATTTTCATCTTTTTATCAAATCCATTAAATTGTCTTCAAGTGAAATAAACAAAACATGCATATATATATATAGAAACACACACAAAGCACACATTTAGATCAGTGGAGCCATACTTCCTCTTGGGAATAATATGAAACTAGAGATGATTATTTAGAGAAAGAAAATTAAAAGCAGCCCTTTGACTCCCATTTCAAAGTCAGATTTTGAAGCAATTTAATTCAAAAGAGTGACGAGAAAATTGAGTGTGTGGAATGTCACTCCATGCGGGTAATACACGTTCCAGCAGGGTGGAGTGCGTTGTGTTGGACACGCTTCCTTCAGCACCACTTCCTACCCATATGAGTAACCCCGGTAACCAGGGAAGCTTGAGGGAGACGTTGTGTAGCCGTGGCGATGATTGGACCCACCCGTCCGTTGTGCAGCAATCAGTGGAGGCCTAACGCAGAGTAGAGGCCAGGTAACGCGCCGCGGACACGTTCCTCATTAAAGCACCGGTGGTGGGAGAGAAATAGATGATGTGGAGGCCGCTCCCTCAGTGCTGTCAAACACAGGGAGAGCTGGCGGAGGCAGGAGGCAGGAGGCAGGAGGCAGCTAACTGATTGGTCTGCGGCACAGAGCGGATCATTTGTATTTCATTGATTTCCAGATATGAAGCGTGTGGAAATTAATATCATGGAATGAATTTCCCGCTGCGGTGCAGAAGCTGGGAGAGGTGTTATTGCTCGTGTCCTGATTGCATTTTATGAATAAGTGGTAACATAATGAGTGGAAGGACCCACTTACAGACTCAGGTGTGTATTTGTGGTTATACTCATGTGAGTGTGTAAGTTGGTCCTTGCACTCTTGCCACAAACACACACACACACACACACACATGCATGCATACACGCTCTCACACAGAGGCACATGCATAGATCCACACACGCCTGTATAAGTGCACATACTCAGTCAAACACACACAAATTCCCGCACGTGGGCAGAGGGCCGGGAGTGTGTGAGGTGGCAGTGTGTGTGAGGAGGAGAGACAGACGTGCAGACAGGGAGCAGATGGACTCCGCTCCAGGTGACGGTGACCGGGGGGCGGTGCGGGGACGGGGGGTGGTGGTTCAGCTCCATCGTCCCCACCTTCCCCTTTTCTGGGGTTCTGGGAGGAGGTGGGTGGTGTGGGAGAGGCAGACAGGACAGACATGTGCACCAGGTCAGCCGTGTTCCACAGACCGGTCTGTGATGGCGGGGGGGGGGCACCACCTGCTAGACAGGTGGCCCAGATGGGAGGGGGGCACACGCCCCCGTGGGGAGGCTAGTCTCTCTCAGGCTCGAGGGAAGGGCTCTTTCCCTGAGGGAGAAAGAGGACATATCTTACCAGATATCAGTCTCCCAGGCCAGTTTATTTTACTCTCTTGCTTGCAATGATAGAACATAACAAAATTAGGGGAGGGGGGGTGTAAATGTGTTAGCCTGCTTCATTCTACAGCCATTCCAGTATATGGATAAACAAAAATTAGCTGGCATAATTCATTCTGCTAAAAGTGATCATCACTAGAGCTACTGCTAATGAAATCCATTGATGGTAAAACATTTCTTTATTTTGTGATGATTATTGAGTGGTGAGAATTTGCCATTCAGGTCCTTTACTGTGAGAGACTCTATGAAATTGCCCGATTAGCGCGGATGACAGAGACAAGGAAAGTCGACAGAAACGCCTGTTTGATATTTCCAAAAAAAAGATGCTCTCAGAATTATCAAAGTTAAATTTCATACAAGCTGTGCAAAAACAATTATGGTGAGCGCCGCTAACATTAAAGCCTCATCCATACCGATGATTTCACACCTTAATAAGCGGTCTTTACGTCGGTTTTTCCCAATCAAAACCAATGATTTCACGTTTGTCTTACATCTAAATAACATTAGCGGTAATAGGGCTTATCTCTGGCCAGGTTCTCAACACAATAAGCGTGATGTCACAGTGCTTTTGAAGCCTCTTGTCCCAGTTCCACTGCAGTAGAAATTGGTTTGGCATGGCATGCGCCAGTACTGCAAAGGAGAGGATAATGAAGGTGTAATTGCAAAATTCAGAGGCGGCCTGCAACACAAAATCAAACGGGGTACTTTTGGTCCACAGTTTTCTTTTTTTTTCCCACATCAAGGAGATGTGGAAAATACATTCCACACAATATTTGAATTATATTTATGTTAGAAAATGTTTAATACAAACAAGAACAACCTTCTCATGGTAGTTAATCTACTTTTACCTTCAACAACTGACAGACATAAATAGAATACACACAAAATAAGGATTACCCCACAAAATTGTATTTCTTTCATGATATTATTTAAATTATTACTCACTTATTATGCATTGTAAACACTGATGAACAGAACCCAGGAGCATCCTGTTTAACCTGTAGCTAATACTATAGCACTGTCCATGCTGCCGATTATAATACAGGGACATTCAATTCATTTCAAGTTTCCATCAAACCACCATGGTGCTTTTTCAAGGAAAAATTCCACAACATCAAGGAGAATGCAAACACATTGCCCACGAGCCTCAAAGCTATTACTCGACTCTTCATCGGCGTCATCATCATCACGCCTTCATCATCGAGGTGCGTGTGATGTGTGACTGAATCGTCTGACCACTGGTCTGCACAGGGAGGGTGTAGGATGTACCCCCAGACCGATAAACGAACCGCACCGTGTTTTTTTTAAAAAGCGAGGAAAGCACATTCCATCACAGCTGATAGGATTCTCCACACCGTCCTCCCAGCCCCCTCCTGGCCGCGAGATCGCCCGGCTCAGTCTGATCTTTATCACTCCATCTCATGGTGCACAAATCCATTTGGTACTCACAGACCGACTGCAGAACTGCCCCAAAGTCACCTCAAGAACAACACCGAGGTATGGAGGCACAGTCCGTTGGCTGGCCTTATCAATGTGTTGCCATGGGAACCCTTCATGTAGGGTGTGGCGTTTGACCTGTGTTTGACTTGAGTACATCAGCTATGGCTGCCTCAGTTAGTGAACAGGGGTTGGGGTGGGCGTTATTTTCTGGGGAGACATGGGACCCACAATCATGGCTCTCCAATCTGGTTGATTCCATCACTGCCTGTCACACAGTATGATGTCCTACATGTATATCATGCAATAACAGTTATTATAACAATTATCAGCCAAACTGAAAGCTTTTATACTAAACACCAAAGCTGATCCCACAAGTCTGTGTTTCTCTTATTGCCTTGTTTTCCCTAGTTTCCCTGGGTATTGTCCTTTCACCTGTTCCAAAGCAGGTGCCATCATTTGTGTTTATGTTTCGCCAAGGTGAAGCATCTATAATTGCTCATGTGGGAGAAGATTGAACTTTACCCTTTGACCTTTGCCTTGTACAGGACTTGTGAGCCCCCTAATGGTGTAATATGTCATCCCTTGCCATCTGTTTGATTTCTCCGCCTCCCTGTCTAAGAACATCAGCAACATTGTTAGGCGGCACATTTGAGATTTTTTTTTTTTTTAATTTATCTGTTTCTTTGTATGCTGAGCTCTATCTGAGCACTTTCATGGAAAAAAATAAATGAAAAGGTAATTATTGTGATGCACCAAATGTCCTGAAGCTAAATGTTTACTTCTGTATTATATTCAGATAATGATATATATTATGTCTGTGAGTGTGTGTGTGTGTGTGTGTGTGTGTGTGTGTGTGTGTGTGTGTGTGTGTGTGTCTATACACACAACTGAGGTGTTTGTTTTTCATTGTTAATGCCTTGGATTGTTACCATGGTAGCCATTGGAATTGTGTTACTCTGTGAATATGAAGTTCACTTGTGCTCCAGATGAGAGAAAGTGGGTTTCCCTGAACACTGCTTTAATGCCTCCATGATGAGTTTCGGGTTTATTAACAGTTTGTTAGTTCACCTGGGACCGGTGGCTGTTTGAACACTGTTTGTGTCATGTGTTAAAGTGGCTGGCTGAAGTCAATTCATTTCAAGTTCCTCAAAATAGACTCTACAGCACTGCTCTGTATGATGTTATGTTCAGAATGTCTGGCCGTGCTTTTTCTGTATAAATGCTTATTCAGAACACATTCATAAGGCATGCAAATCACTTACATAAACATGGCTTTACCACTTTATGAAGGCTGTTTTTGTGATATGGCACATTTTGTAAAATAGGGAACCATGTTCTTGGCAACATGACAACCCTTCGAAGAACAGCAATTACGTACAACTGCTTTATAAAGTGTCAATGCCAAGCTCATGTCGTTGTTATGTATGATTTACACATGCCTTATAACATGAATGGACCACAGTAATGGCATGATGTGATGGACAGCTCTGTTACAGTCTGAGAGCGGCACTCAGTCACTCATACATACAGTCATACTGTTCATTCCCTTATGCATAACTTCCTTTTTTCCCCTTTCTGCTAGCTAGCTAGCTACTTCATGGGTGCACATATGGAAAGTTAGTGCTAGCCATCCACAAAAGTCATCCACATAAACATTTTTTAAAATAAAATTTAAGAAATACTGTGCTTCTTTGTGATATATCAATGCTGCAAATGTACAGTAAATAATGGGTATGCACTATTTACAGTAATACTGGTGCATGTAGTCTGGCAAGGCCATAAGTTAAACCACCATTGCGCTTATATGCTACTGTGCCTTTGCATCTCTTAGGACACAGGGACTTGAGGCAGCACCTCACTGACTGCACTACCCAGCATGCCGTAACTCGCTCCGTGTGCTCCCGTTTTGCTGTGATTTTCTGCTGACTGGACACAGTTCAGAGAGAGGAGCCGTTAACAGGAGCAGCAGCTAACATGCCTCACCCTCCCCTCTCACATGATGCTCGGACTGCCCGTTCCCCCATACATCACTCCCACTCCCACCGAAGACAAGAGCCCGGCGCCAGTGGAGATGAGAGCTGACAGAAGGTGTTCGATATGCTAAAGGCCTTTGCTAAATGGTATTAGCTCGGCAAGGTGCTCTACTGCATGCTAAATAGGTGCTGGTGGATCCTTTAACCCTGACCATGGTTGAGAGAGTCTCTGTCTTTCTGCAGCTGGTGGCATTTGTGGAATCAATGTTGTCTAGAAGAACATGGCATGGCAGAAAGAAGACAGTACAGCGTACCAGGCAGAATGTCATTTATTCATTCATATATATATATGAATGAATAAATGTGTGTGTGTGTGTGTGTGTGTGTGTCTGTCTGTGTGTCTGTGTTGCACACGCACACACACACGCACACACACACACAAAACACACACACACACACACACACACACACACACACACACACACACACACACACACACATGCGTGCTAAAGAGATTACTGCAACACACACACGCACCTGCATGCAAATGTCCACTTACCTAGCAGGCCATGGCGGTGGCAGTCGGTGGAGGATGTTTGCTTGTTGCTTACAAGAAAAACTGAGTGCCCCTTTGAATCCTTATTTATACTGTAAGTGTGTGCATGGAGAGCTAATGAAATCAAGGGCCTCCGTACAGCGGCAGCAGAAAGCTGCTCGGGCTGGCGGAGTCCGCACTGTACCGCGAGTCAAATTACATTTCAGATCACCCTGGGCGGCGGTTGTCTCCTCCGTGCTTACAAGAAATATTGGGTGCCCTTTCAAATCTCGATGCGCAGTGCGTATTCCCACCGAGCCTGGTGCCCTTGTCAATATGAAATTACCACATTACAAACTTTCCTTTTAGTCTGTTAGTCGGGGGCGATTGACTGAGCGCGGGTATCAATAACACAACCTCAGGAAAGTCTGCGCTCTTGAACAGGAAGCGGTTCTGCCCGGCGAGTGTGTGGTGGTAATCCGAGACCCCTGGGCTCCCTTTATGTGTCCACTGGGTCCCGCAGGCAAGCGCAGCGCCTGCTGTTGTTTTTAAAACACACGGTGCAGGTGTATTTGTTATCTTGGTGATGAAATATTAATTGGCTCGGCGGGAAGGAGGAAGCGAAACGCATGAAACCGGAAGGGTGAGGGTTCTAATCTGGAATGGATCACTCCTGCTGTATCCTCAATAAAGGGATTTAACCTGGATTTGCCTTCAGTATAAATATCCGCCTAATAAACTGATAATTGGAAAAACATGAAGGTGTCAGTCAGTCTGGATAAGGATACGTGCTGTGCAAATGAATGATACCTCTATGATTATAATATCAATTGTTTAATCTAATTAAATCCCTACACCTGCAGCAGTTGTTAGAAACCTGCTGGAAGTTTTTTTTTTTTTTTACCAAAGTCTAAAATACACTGAAAGTCACAAAGAAAGATCTGAGTATTTAAGGTAATGCAACTGAATTGGTTGTTTGCCTTTTTTGGGCATTCTAAATATTGATTAAACAATGATGACAAGAAAAAAAAACCAAAAACATATTTGCACCCCCACCCCACTTCAAAACCTATGCATCAACAAAAAGGCCACACAGGTCCCTGTGGTCTAATCTATGAGATGGGTCACATGATCTCCACTCTACAGCTCAGTGATTCACCAGTAGACAGACTTGGTGTCTCACCCACCAACAGGCAGACAGTTTTCAGGATCCCTGCATCTTTGCACAGTTAACTGTGTGACATGAGCAATACCGCCAGCTGATCTGGTTTTGAAGAGCTAATGAACTATTCTCTTATTTCATAAAGTCATAAAGATGGGGATGTTCGCAAATGCCGGTGTGCAAATGTAAAGATTAGCAGTGACAGTGACATGATGATCTTTTTTCTGGAAAAAACCCTGTGCTGAGTTTGAGACAGAATGCACTCTTCAAAAATGCATTACAGTACAAAACCCTTTTCATCACGCCGTGGGTTCCGTCACTCCTTGGGTTCCGTCACGCTCTGGGTTCCGTCACTCCTTGGGTTCCGTCACGCCGTGGGTTCCGTCACGCCGTGGGTTCCCTCACGTCGTGGGGTTCCCTGATCGGCACACATTCGACACGTCAGGCTCTGCTGAAATCCCCCGTCATCCATTAAAGCTCGTTTGGCAAACGCACGCTGCGGGTTCTCAGCCTCTGGTCCTAATGAGCAGGTGCTCTGAAGGGACGGCCAGCGGGGACGCTGGAACGAGGGCGGGGTGAGGTGTCATCATGGGGCGCATATCACACCCGCGCTCAGGGAAAACTCTCCCGCCATGATCGACATCGTCCCACGCTGTCCACGTCTCCCGGGAGAGGGGTCTGCTGGGGTCTAAAGTGCTTTTAGGTACGCCACTGAAAAAGCGCCAGAAAAAACTAATCAATGTCTCCCCATGCAAAGGTTGACCTTTTTGTGTCGTATGAAAGGGACAACTGTTACACAGTGTTATGCATAAAGAGTTAAAAGGAATAAAAAAAACAGAGTAAGCCCTGGGTACTGTTTTGAATTCTTGCAGTTTGGTGAAAGAGAAGCAGGAAAGAGGGAGGTAGAAAAGAAAAAGGGAAAAATATAATCTTTCACAAGATTCACAGGGACAGCTGCAATATCGTTATCCTTCACACCTTCCAACACAAAATAGAGAAGAAGAAGAGCCCTCCTATGTGTGTGTGTGTGTGTGAGCACGTGTGCGTGTGTGTGTGTGTGCGTGTGTGTGTGTGCACGTCTGTGTGTGTGCACGTCTGTGTGTGTGCATGTGTGTGTGTGTGTGGCATGTGTATGCATGTGCAAGTAGGCGAGTGTGTATGTGCGTGTGCATGTGAGAGATGTATGTGTGAGTGAGTGAGTGTGTGTGCATCGTCTGTGTACCTCTATATACAGTGCCCTCCATATTTAGTCATACCGCCGATTACCAAGGATAAAACAGCAACATCATAGGCGATATATGAATCTGAAGGGCGTGTACATACATATTTAAAGGAAGCAGACACGGACGTTAGCACTGGCACCTCTGACGTGCAGGGGAGATCTGGAGCAGCGACTTCCTTCAAGGGCAGGGAGAGAGAGAGAGAGAGAGAGAGAGAGAGAGAGCTCGGGGGGCGGGCGGCAGATTGGGCCCGCTAATTTATGGGGCCTGAGACGTAAGTGCTGAGTGCACATGCTGAGGAGACGCGGCCCGGCTGGCGGCAGGGTGCTGGGGGCCTCCGGCTGGCGGCAGCGTCCCCGCGGAAACCTCCAAGGAGCTGAGCCCGCAGAACGGCAGCGGCGGCGTCGCAGGAGGTGAGGCGGGTGTCGAGGGGACGCAGGCCACGCCAGCTGCCGCCACTCTGATTGCGAGTGCACTTTCTTTCTTTCTTTCTTTCTTTTTTTTTTGGCATCTGTCACCTCGGCTCTTAAGCTGGTCCAGACTGCGCCCGTTTGACTCCAAGGACGATGACGGCGATTTTTTTTTTTTTTTGCTGTTGTTTGTTTCGTCGAGATGTTAGGCCAGATGGCCCTCTTTATAAATGTTAATGCTGTCACCGACTTTTGCATTTTGCGACGGATAGCATTTCAGACTTTCCGAACCACGGCCTGGGGAAAGGCACGCTGCTTCCTGGTTTGTCAACCTTGCAGCCTCCCGTTTATCCTCATTGGCCAATTTTTGTACTTTCCCTCCCAGCATGCCACATTCCAGGTTTGCCTGTGTTTCTGAAATTGCGTTACAACAAATAAAACCACATCGTTCGGCTTGAATATGTTCGACGAGGTGTTTTGGTGAAATGAGAGCATCTTTAGTTTGTTTTGGTATGAACTGAAAGATCTATAATAACACTTCCACAGTATGAGTGTGGTGGCCTATGTAGGGACTGAAAACTGTTGTGTAAGTAATATCTCTTCCTCTCATTTGTTGCTGATGTGCAGTTAAAATGAGCTCAGCAGGAAACAGCTGAAAGAAGGAATACATAAAAATATGAACAAACACAGAGGTATCACAGAGCAAATGTTCACCAAAGACCTGTCTCTCCTCCATCCATCACTAGCTCTCTCTCTCCCTCTCCCTCTCTCTCCCTCTCTCTCTATCTCTCTCTCCCTCTCTCTCCCTCTCTCTCTCTCTCCCTCTCCCTCTCTCTCCCTCTATCTCTCGCTCTCTCTCTCTCTCTCTTCTCTGTCTGCCTCTATACTCCATTCCTCACTCTTTCTTTTTACTCCACCCTCTACTCCATCCCTTACCTG
The DNA here is from genome assembly GCA_019176425.1 of Megalops atlanticus. Taxonomy (NCBI): domain Eukaryota; kingdom Metazoa; phylum Chordata; class Actinopteri; order Elopiformes; family Megalopidae; genus Megalops; species Megalops atlanticus. The sequence continues at coordinate 29,662,060 of CM032891.1, forward strand.
CTCTTTTCTCTCTGTCCCCCTGCTACATCCCTCCCTTGCTGTCCCCTCCCGCCCTCCATCCCTCCATCCCTCTCCATCTTTCCCCTCGTTCCTTCTCTCTTTCTTTCCCACGCGGAGCAGGCCTTTCCTTTCCACAGCTCTACCGCATCCGTGGCTGAACCCGAATCGTGTTAATCGAGCGGAGAAACGGCCGGGGGTCCAGCCTGGATCCTGCATTCCCCCTGTGCCTGCCCATAGCCTCGGGGCATCCCTGATCCTGCCAGTGTAATTAAGCTCGGGATTATGATATCAGAATGATGAGAACCAGAAACAGAAAGAAAGGGAGTGAGATCGAGGAAGAGAATGTGCACACCTGGGATTAAACAGGCAGGGCAGCTATGCTGTAAGGTCACCTGCAAACAGCACTGGGTGCTGTCTCCTCAAAGGCATGAGGGCTGTAATTGATAGCTCCTTTGTGCTGGCGTTGGGCTGCGGACCACCACGCCAGTGGAAGGTAAAAATAAGCGAGACGGACAGCTGAATATTACACCTGAGGGGGTCTTCCAGGGGGGGCTCTGATCTCTACCCCCTGCGAAGAGCCTCCGTCCAAATAAAATCTAAATTACTCTCAGGAGCGCTGGGATAAGAGGCGCATGTGTGTGCAGCTCTCTCACACTCTCCCACCCATGCTCTACTGCCTGCTTCTCAGACACTTTCAGAGCAATTAAAGAGATGTGGATTATGGTTTTACAAATGGTCTCTAACAGGGAGAAAAGGACTGTAATTATTACACTGGAGCCGAATACAGCAGAGAAATGCAGTACCATCACATGAAGGAGAGGAAACTTTTTTTTTCTCTCCAGTGTGGAAATTGAACTTTAAAAAGTGAAGTAATAAATAAGAAATGTATGTTTTATTGCTGATGTTAATACTACATATATGGAGATCATTGGACATGAATAACAGCTGGAGATCAACACTGGACATGCAACACTGTATATCTGGCAATCAAGATTGGAGTCACTGATTTGTCAGGGCCTCATATTTATGACTTTCAGCATATGTATGCTGTATCAAACTTGAAGAGTGGTTAAGAAAAACAAGTTTAAAAGGAGTAGGAGTTTTTAAAAAAAATGACTGCAAATTATGGAATTACAATCACAATTAATAAAACAATTGAAGTAATAGATGTACTACCCTACAGCCAATAAAATATCTGCATATTTTAAAAAGCAATTAGGGTGAAAAATGCTTCTCTAGGCTGATTTCTTTCTTTCTGTCAATTGTATTAATTTTTCAGCATGGTTGAAATAACTGTTAGGACGAGATCTGTACTTTGAAATGCGAGATCAACAGTAGCTGGCTTAAAGCCATGTTTCACCCAAAATTCAAAATTAGTTAAATGATTCCTTACCTTGAAATAAAGTCTACAGAGAGATTCATTGTGGAGTGATTTGGGCATGCTAACACTGGCTTGTGTATGTAGCGTCTTCATGTTCACATTGTGTTATGGTCTGAGCATGCTAACTGAAGTGTGTGTGTTGTAGTTTATTCATACTAACATTGTATTTTGATGTGAGCATACTAGCCATAATGCTAACTTGTATGTTGCAGTTTATTGTTACTAACACTACCTTCTTGTGTGAGCATTCTATCCATAATGCAGGCTAATGCGTTGCAGTTGTTTTTCATATAACCATTGCATTTGGGTGTGAGCATGCTATCCATGATGTTGGCTTGTGTGTGTGGGGCACCTGAATTGTATGTTGTCCTGTATGAAACTGCCCCTTCAGCCCAAAACAGGAGCAACCGGATTTTAGTCAAATATCTTAATAATTGTTTCACATTTACACTGACCTACAGGCTAAGTAACATTATCAGCTAATTCTTCTATGGCTCTTCCCATGGGCTATTGCAGAAATGCAAATAGGCCGTTACCAGCTGGCGTTCCAAAGCATCTTAACCTTTTCACCAAGAAAAAAAAAGCAGGAAAAAAAACCAGCAGCTGAACATACAAAAGGGAGCTGCCATTATGATGAAAAAAAAGAAATCTGCTGTCAAAAGAAGAGATTTGGGTATCTGAAGTGAAGACCTTTCCCCCATCCTCCAGGAAAGCTGTCTACAACATCACTCCAACTCCCAGAATTCCAAGTGCATCCCTCTCTGTGCAATTAGTGATATCTGCATGGGAATGCTCTGTGACTTACGCATGGTGTGTACATAATGCAGCATGACAACAATGTATGAAGTATGTTATGCATGGCAGTGTGCGTGTGCGCTCGCGTGTGTACTATATGTCTAAGAGTGTCAGTGAGTGTGATATTGTGATCACGCATATGCGTGTGTGCAAGTGTATTTTTGTGTACTCATGTGTCTGTGTGTGTATGTGAACGCCAGCGTGCATGTATTTGATTACGTGTGGTTCTGATTATGTGAATGTGACTGTGTGTGTGTGTGTGTGTGTGTGTGTGTGGGTGGGTGGGTGGGTGTGTACAGTACGCCACAGTACAGTACAGTACAGTGTTCCCTCCTCCGTGCAGTGGTTTGTATTGCACAGGCTTTGAACTGGGTGAGCATCATTAGCAGAGCAGCCTGCCGGAGGCTCAGGCAGAGGTCTGCTCTACCGCACACAGTTCATTCTGCTTCCAGCCCGCCTGCTGCAGCCCCCCGAGATTCATTACAAAGACACTGGCTTCAACAGCCAGCTCATTGCAAACCCGGGCAAACGCATGATGGCAATGATACAACTGCCTGTATCTTTCACTCAAAAGGGATTTCTCTCCGCTCTTCCTTTTTTTCTGCCTCTTAAAAAACACATCAACTTCTCTCCGTGACAGAAACTCTCTCTCTCTTTCAGCCAACTGCCGAGCCTTAAAAGACAATTTAGCAATTTTGTTTTCATTCAATTTGCATTGTCTTGCGACTATCATGAGACAAAAGAAATATTCAGCTCATGTTTGATGAACATGTCTAAGCCTTTCTTTTGCTTTTGCTTTCTTCCTTTTGAAACAACATAATATATTTAAGGCAACTTTTTTTTCCTTCTTAGATGCTGAAAAGTGTTGGATCTCAACATTCCCACCGTGGTTTTAAATACTGATCTGAGTCCAAATTACAGATAGTTTTTTTCTAAATTAATTGAAAGCAGAATATTCTTCAAAAGAGCCTCTATTTTTAACAAAATAATCCCTGCGCTTGCACAGAGATATACATTCTAGCACTGCCCAAAAAACACATACCTTAATGTTTTACATCAAGTGAAGAAACAAACATCATGGAATGAATGATTCGTAGACCTTTTTCATACCAGATTCCTGTTAATGGATAGATGGATGGTTGGATTCAAAAGCACACATCATTTTTTCATTATAAACAAACAGAAATTAAAGTAAAATGAGAACAGGCATTCCTCCGATGTGCCCATGTTGCTGAAAGCTCTGTGAGTTGAGTGTTGAATCTGACTTTGTTAGTAACTCCATCATGTGTTTTATCAGGGTGAATTTTGTGCTTCACCCACCTGCACTGGGAGAACAGCAGCAGTGTGTGGGCTCTGTAACCAGCCTGTAGATCAGCAGTGTCTGCCTCAGACACTGTCCTGACTAACACAATACTGCGTCCTGTTAACATGTGGTACGAAGGTAATGCATTCGCGTTTTAGTGGCCAGATGGATGCCTGCAACGTGGCAGCCCACACCAGTGCAGCCTGTCACCCATTTAAACAGAGGACCTCATGCTGGAGCAGGTGAGGTGAACAGAACCACTGTCATACTGGGGATTCAAACCTGTGACCTTCTGGTGAAGGGGCATGATGGAAGGGTGAGCACTGTAACCAACTTCAATCATGAATTTTGAATAAAAATGAGAGGATGTTTAAATGTGTCCCACTGGGGATTCCAGCAAATGACCCTCTGATGGAGGGGGGCAGTGCTCTTTTGAATCATGAATTATGAATAAAAAGGAGAAGGGGTTTAAGTGTGTTTTAATTTTTATTTATTTTCACACACACACACACACACACACACACACACACACACACACACACACACACACACACACACACACACACACACACACACACACACACACACACAAAGACTCTCACTCTCTGCTTTCATTGAGTGCTCATGGCTCTATATTCTTGCTGAGTGCTGTATTTAACAAAGAGGTAAAATTACGGTGGAATATTGTTACTCGGGGGCGTCCTGTGACCTTGGCAGAGTCTCCCTGCTCTTTCATCCTTGCAATGTCAAGGGAGAACAAAGCAGAGCAAACATGCATCCCCTGCCTTGCTGATGTCAGCAGTATCATAAGATGAAACAAAAAAAAAAAGATTTTGAAATGTATCTCTCTCTCTCTCTCTCTCTCGACTCACTGGTGTCACTTGCATTGCAGATACAGACAGTGCTGTCAGGATTTCTTCCAGAATGTTCCAAATTAAATGAACTCTCAAAATTACAGGGCGAGTCCTTGAGTGAAATCCATTTCTTCAGGGGATGTTTTCACACACTTCCTGTATTCTATTACCGTCAAACTACAATGCTGGTTGGCATTCTGTTGCTCCTTACAACAGAATGCGAAGCCGGAGCCAGTCCGATCACAGCATATGTTCCCTGTCTGTGATTTGGAGGCCCGAGAAGAACATCTATTCAGACGTACGAATGGACCTGCGGCATGATGGGTAATTCATTACAATTAGAACAGTCATTGCAACTGAGTTCAGCATTAACATATCAGTCATCCCACTGAGAGAGAATGCATCACAATTAATACACTAATAAACATCTGACTGTCAACAGCTGAAGTAGGTTTCACTGATCATAAATTCATTGTTGTTAACATTTCTACTTGTCACACCTTGTTGCTGAAATCAAGTATTCCGGCACAGGATGTTCCAACCCAATAATTACCTGGAAGGCTGGGTTCTGGATCTTACCTGTGCATTGCTGTAAGCAGGGACTTTGGAGTTGAGAAGAGGGTTGGGGGGGTTCGTTTGGCACTCTATTGACAGCACGTTTTCAATGAAGCCCAGGCTTGGACTCCACATTAGTATTTTGCATCAAGCTGTGGAAACATACTGAATGCAGCATACAACAGCTGCATGGTATTTACCATGTAATTACACACCAATGAGACTACTGCAGTGAGAAAGATGTGGTTTTTGATTGAATGCATGCTTTCTGCATGTAAATAGCCATTGCATTACAGCACACTTATGGCATTGGCATCATCTTCTGTCTCCTCTGCAGGAATAAAATAAGAAAAATAAAATTAAAAAAAATAAAATAAAAAAAGAAATTTGCAGACAAATGGCTCAAAAAAAAGAATGACTCAACTTTTTTTTTTTTGTAATTAAAACAGTTGTGTTTTGCCTTTTGCCTGTTTAAGTCATGTTGGTTTTAAATTAAAAAGGGTTTTACCATTCTTATGATATATCAATACATATATTTTTTTCCCGTCTACTCTCAGGTTCCTGTAATTATGAATTTGTTATGCCAGATTTGTGTGTTTTCACCACCTTTGGAAATATTCCAGAGTGTGAAAGGTAGTGGGGGGGGGGATGTTTCCGAAACAACCGTTGGGTGCCCTGGCATGCTGCATGATGTTCATTATTTATCTTCACTGAAAGCCGCACTTATAACGTACCAAGAAAATGAGTAATCAGGGCCTCTGGCATCTTGGTTCAGCGGGTGCCAGGGTTCTATTCATGGCACGCCGAACAACATTATTTCTGTTGATATTAATCATTGACTGCATTACTAATAGCAATTTTCTTCCCTCTCTATCTCTTCTCTTTTTCTCTTCCTCTCTTTTTTTTTTCTCTCCGTCTATTCAGGGTATGAAAAGACCCTAACCCTGAATTGAAGTGTTGGACAGTTGCTGTTAGACGAGTCTGATAATTATTTTAATTGGGGAAAGAGGTCTTTTATTTTTTTATTTCTTATTAATGTAGGCATTTGTGCTGTCTCACCATTTGGTAATCTTTTTCCTCACCGTCTCCGCCATGACGAGACCATTCTACTGCCTGGGGCCAATAGCGTGGCAGACTGCGCCCGCGTCCCATCACCATGGCAACCTCCGTCCCCCTGAAGATCAGCCTCAGCCTGACATCAAAGAGTTCCTTCAGTGGCACCCGCCCCCCAAACCAAAAAAAAAAGTCATCACCCACCATTCCCAAAGCAACTTTCTCTTGCTGTTCTGAATTGGCACGGTTGTGTCCCAGACTCCAGTAATATTTAGGCATATACCACAACCCACCCCACCCTCCCCCCAACTGCAGAACTGAGAACTACAGAAGAGATCGCTTCTCAGGCCTGCAGTTTGGCATGGTACTCACAATGCCCACATGCACTCTCTTCAAACATTACAGCCTCCATCGTTCCTTCATACAGAGGAGCTACAGGAAGCTGTAGACATCTGCACAGACTCTGGTCTTAAGTATAAATATTAATGCTTCTGGGAGTTTTTTGACCCTGCATGCTGAAAGATCACACAGAAAGGTTAAGTGTTTTTACTTATGGAAATTTCACAAGTCAGACCTTCAGCTTTGTGTTTATGCAGCATTTATGCAGTTCTGCTTCTGACGTACAGCCCCTGACAAACATTGATCTTTAGTAAAAAAAAAAACAAAAAAAACAAAACACACAGCCTATTAATATACAGTATCTACTGTGTCTAACGTATCCGCGCATGGAGGGAGGCACTGAATGAGTATCGGAGATATTTCTCTTTTTAGTTTTCTATTTATGATTTCATTCACATCATTGTCAGACAATAGCTTGTAAATTAACCAAATTTGAAAAATGCATCTTAGTCACATGAAAACCCTGTCTCTGTGAAATGTTGACGTGTAGGTGACAATTTTTACCTTTCTCTGCATGATTTCAAAGAAGCTGGGACAAGCTCACACTAATTATGACTCGTAAAAAATGCTGTGACTGCCGCTTCTTGTAGAAGGAAAAAAGAGGTTGGTGTGTCTAACCGACGTGTCCAATTCTGGAATGGTCATGTTGCCAAAGTGCCACAGAGGTACCTGGACATCATTGCAGCCAGGTTAGCTCCTGGACAGTAAGATGACAGCCAGAGGCTCAGTCCCTTCAGTAGATGAATGGTGTACTGCAGACTGAGGAGGAGGTTCATTCAGTTTGTGCAGCTGTGCAGGTCACCGCCAGTGTGTGTTTACAACTCCTTGACTTTGCAAAGCAATGCAGGTACTTTTCTGCCTCCAGACATTGCAATTCTACTTTGCCCAAAATAATGTCCTCACATTTAAACTTGACAACACACAGCTGCGTGAACCCTGCTTTCATCCACTTCCCTGGCACAGAACAAGTGTGTGATGAACTATTTTGCCTTTTCACCTTCAGTGAACCCAGCACTGCAGCTCTGGAATATATGGGTCTCCACATCTGTCTATCTGTCTATCTATCTTCTTGTTGGTTGGTCTGCCACATGAAATGTCATTCTAATCTGGAACAGAAATCATAGCATTCAGATTGCAGCACTGTTGTTTTTGTGCTGATATTATCCCTGCAGTGACACTTTACTGATGGATCAGTGCTGCCCAAACTTACATGCCCCTTGGGGTGTCGTGGTGGCGGGGGGTTGGGGGTGGGATGTACTGACCCGTGGATCACTCTGCGGAGCGGCCGTGGTTTACTGTAAGGGTCACCCCCCCCAGGTCCAGGGACCTCGCAAGGGGCTGAGGAAAGACGGTTTTGGTGAAACTCCTCCTTGCCACATTTTGCTGCTCTTCAGAAGCTGCCAGCTGCCACAGAAACAGAAAGGACTGCAGCAAATGCTGGCCGCAGAATATGCCTGTTTGGGCACCACAGAGAGGGGATTTTTAAAAATTTTTTTTTTACAAAAAATAAAATAATCAAATGATCCGTAGCATATTATTCTGTCATTTGAAAACAACATTATGAACAAACATTTTTCATGCCGGTAATACAGGTTCTTCCCCGAGGCTCAATGTAGCATTTCAACACTGTGTTTGGCAATCTGACGAGGAAAACATTTATTCTATTAATTGATGTTAGAGCTGCGAAAGGAGAATACCAATGATTCCCCACACACAAAGAACCCCAGCTCTGCTCAAGCATGGCATGTCCTAAATATTATTTTTTTCTTTAATTTCTTTTGGTCACAAGACTATTTTTAGGGCTGTAAGTAGGTTTCGGGCTGATGTTTGTAGCATTTTTTTTTAATGCAGTGATTTACCTCAGTCTTATATCGCATGCGTGCTTTTTTTTTGTTGGTTTGCGGTGAGGGAGCGGGCTCTCAGAAGGAGCTCGGCGCTTCTGTTTATTCATTCTAACTGGCAGGCGGATTGAGCGGTGCGAAAAACAAGGGAAAATCCCCCACTGACACACTTGGGGGAGAGCACAATCAGCGATGTTCTGAGAATCATCACTTCCCTCAAAAGCAAATAAATAGCTCCTCGTGTGTGACTCGGTGGCACCCGGAAAGGGGGTTTTTTCGACGAGATCGGGACCGTGCGACTGAGCGCCCTGGCCCGCACCCCCCCCCCGGGGCACAGACCATGAGCCCTCGGCACCAGCGCATGCATACATTCATGTCGGGCCGCTTTGAATGTAAATGGAGAACTAAGGGTCTCCCCTGTAAAACGCGGTTTCCCCCCGCACCTTCAGATCTCGGGTGCGAATCCGGCCCGGGTTTCAAATGAAGTGACAGGCGCTTTGATGGCATCTGCTTTGAGGGCCCTCGCGTGGGCGATGGGTCAAGTGCGCTTGCCTGTGGCCGTGAATACAGATGGAGGGAAGACTCTCTGCTCTGTAATTGCCGCCCGCCCCGCCCAGCCCTGATGCCATCAGAAGCCCGCTACGCCACCCGAGCAGCGCTTTCTCCAGAGAAAGTCCTCTGGCCTTTACCGTTCTCCGTGGTCCGAGAGATGTCCCTCCAAATCCGGCCAAATTCTGGTCACCAGAGCGTGACAGTTAGGTTGTCCTTACTTGGCTGTCTGCATTGGCGTGAGTATTTTCAGATCTCCGATCATCCACGAGAATGAAGACGCAGGGGGAAAAAAAATCAGCTGTTTTTATTATTAATTTGCTCAGTAGATGCCCTTATCGAGTGTGATTTATGTAACTCACACAGTTAGCACTACCATTTTTACCCAGCGAGTGCAAGCCAGGTGTACTGACACCTTTCGGATGAAGGGCCTGGCTCAGGGGTGAGAGAGGCTGGGAGCAGAAGCTGAAGGAGGGTGGGGAGGAACCTCAGCTCGTCAGCCCTGCCACACTAATCTCAGACTGGTGCTTAGAGAATATACAGCATGACAGAAGGAGGAAGCAGCACAGCACTGAATGACTGCAGTCACACCCATGTGTATGGGTGATATACATTTGCTCCAGTCCCATAGAAAGGTCAGGGGTCATAAGTCAGGGGTGAGAGAGGGAAAGAGCACACAAGTGATATTGTTTCTTTTTTGATATTACTCTCTGCAGCAATGATTTAAATATGACCTCTGGCTGTTTTTTTTTTTCTTCAAATCTAGAAATATGTATGAGGACACATTATTTTGAATATTAAATATATCTCAGTACATTCTGTGATGAAATGGCTTTTCTGCACTGATCCTGGCACAGACTTGAGCAGATTTCTGCTTTTTTTGTCTTACATTCAAATTCTAGCCCACAAACATCCCTCAATTCATGCAAAACACAATCACCATGTGACACCACTACAAATGAATGAGCAAAAAAAAAAAACCTGCCGATGGTGGCAGAAAAAAAAGAAGGTAACATTTTTTTCTTTCAATTTTAATGGCATTGCGATGTCCTTCGTCTGGTAAATTCCTACGCGTCGGAATATTAGCTGGTTGTCGGAGCGCTGGGTCCACATCCTTGTAGCTGTGCAAATTGGGCCTCCGTCAGCATTCCTTTCTTTCATCTCCAGCGTTTAGGAGAAAGAGATCATGCACATCCTGCCTGCATGGGAAGCCATTGAAGTTTCCTCCTACACACTCTGTATCAATGCTGTGACTGCTGCACCTCCTCAGAAAGCCTTTGAAAAGGGAAAGTGTTTACTATACCCATTCAAATGATTGAATATTAATGAACCCAGGAGGATTCGGTACAGGTGAGAGGCAGTCAGAGTGTATTTTCAGCCAATTAATTATACAGCGCACTTCAACTTGTACAGACAGATGAAATAAAAAGCCTGCCTTTTAAAAGACTACCGAATCCAAGCACTTATAAAACAGGATATCAAAAAATAAATATTCATTCTCTTCCACACATTTCTCAAGGTTATAATCATGTTTTCTTTCTCTGTCTCTATTTTTTTTTTGCACTATTTAGAAGTCATGGCTTAGTACAGTGTCATAGGTGTTGATTATGGGTCTGAGGTCAGGGAACTACATTCCACAGATGAAATAAGTGAATTTAGGACATCAAACATGATTTTCTCCATGGCATAAAAGGAGTACTGCCTAGGATCAGAAAAGCCTGAGGAAACACTTCCACTGAGAACTTTTTTTTCATAATGTGGTTAAAAATAAAACAACAAAACACTATTTCTCTAGAGAGAATTAAAAAATGTATATAAACCTTTTGTTATTAAAGGAATCATGTAATTAAACCAAAAAAATCTCCTCTAATCTTTGTTTTTTTGTCCTTTTCCATTTTTTCATTAACTAGATTTCATGTTTGAAGTTTATGACTTATCCTTACAAACAAATAATTGCAGTGTAACCTGCGGGGAATAGAACACATTTTAATCAGTTCTAACCCCGAGCTTTGACATGTAAATTTAATTTATCCAGATTTAATATTATTATTTTTCCCGCTCAGATGTAAATATATGCATATTTCATATTTTTTGTGAGTAATTGCCTTTTTTTTCATAATGACAAAGTAAAAGAAAGCGGAGGTGAAAGCACACATGGTAAGAGCACATGGCTCTGGGTTGTGTGAATCCATCTTGCACATCTCCTCTGTGGTCTTCTCTGCAACAGCACCCAGTAGTAGCTTTCTCTAGCATTTACCCCAACAGCTAGGGCCACAGGCAGGTATATATAGGACACACCAGGATGCTTCATTCATTGTAGCAGTTTTTGATGATGTGTCACTAGGAGAAACATCAGTAAAGTGATTGGTGCTGTGGTCAGCGTTAATCCTTTAGCATCATTCATGCAGCCTGTGTTTTAAACCCATAAACCTCCCCTCTGCTTTAGGAGTTTATGTAATAAGATGTGCAGTACTGTATGTGCAATACCCATACACAACAACCTATTAGTATTTACCTGAGGGACACACACACATGAAACCCAATGAAGCTCCGAAGGTGAGATGACGTCACAGAACACACCTGTGGGGGGCCGGAGATTTCATCATCAAGCACACCTGTCACCATGTCCCAAACACACAGGTCATGTTCATGTGTGGATGTTGCAACACTTTTTAAAAATTGTCAGATGATGTGCAATATTGACACTGCAAACTTGACATGCTTTTTTTCAGGAGTAGAGAAGGTTTGGTCATCTTTAAGTTTAGCTACATGTCTATTGGCACTCTGTGATATAAAGATTCTACTCTCCGGGTTTAGACTGGGTATCAGTCTGTCTTCCACATCGGAAATGCTTGCACTTTCCACAACGCCATGGTGGTGCTTGACTCGATGGTGTGCTGTTTTTGCTGACCAGAACACTGTGCTTGGTGGGCACTTTAAAATATTAACTTCAAAGGGAACTTCAAATGGTTTCTTGCGTTTGAAATCATTGGCATATACAGCAACAAAAACTGCATTTCCCTTTGAAGAGAAAGTGGGAGAAAAATGCTGCGATGCAAAAGGTTGTAAACCCCCAACAAAATCCACACATGATCACACTGCTGTTGATGGTGAAAAGGCACAAAGGTGAGATTTTGCTGTGTCCCAAACCCACGTCTTACCACTCTGATCCAAATTTAGGACACCTTCAGTACCCCTTACGCCCTGGCATGGTGAAAGTGCAGTCAAACCCTTGACAGGGCTCGTTAGGATGTTGCCTTTCATGAACCCATTCTTTAGGGATAATGGCGGCACAGACCGTTTCAGATGAGAGCCCAAGTATAGCCTGACCCCAGAGCTGACCCGCGTATGAGGGGGCATCCATGCAGAAGCCTCATCTTCCAGCTCACAGGGATAATGCAAGGCTAATGAAGCTGAATGTTGTGTTTGTGATTTTGCTTCCAGCTTTTTTTCAGCATCGCGCTCCTGGAGATATCAGCTCAGTGTAACTTTGGCTGGTGTGCGTAAATTTCACACAACACATGAAAGATCTGCTGTTGCTATGTCATGAGCGGAGATGAGCCTTACACAAAAAAATTGCATGACTTAGAGGTTTCAGTGTGCAAATAAAAATAAAAGGCTGTGTTCAGTTTTCAAAAGGACATTGACATATATAAGATGCCATGTTAATATACATTTATACTAACCTAATAAAATAATTTACAGTAATTGTATATGTCTAGTCATTTATTTAAATGTACGTGTGCGTGTGTGTGTGTGGCGCATGTTTGTGTGACCATGTGTGTGTGTGTGTGTGTGTGTGTGTTTGTTGGTTTAAAAGCTCTGTAATTATTCATTAACAATATGAAATGGTACAAATTATTTTCCATTCATTATTATCACAGCTTTGCACAACAAATGATATAACAAATGCTTACAACAGATCTCTCATTTCTAATTGCTGTAATAGTCAATTACTGTGTGTTGAGCCACATACTTCTTTTAAGCTAGAACTCATAGTTAATTAATTAGCGATCCCATGGCTTTCGAATACTGTAATTACTAAAGTTGAATAAGAACAATTGTATGCAATCAGCAATGTGTGAGTCGTTGTGTGCACAAATGAGAGGGTTTTAGAACCGAGCTATACTGGTCACTGCAGACAAACACAGAAAGGTAATGGTGAGCATTAATGTGTGTGGTTAAAAATACGGCAAAACTATTAAAGCTGAATGACAATGAAGGTGAGTTTGAAATGCACATTGGCGGAGAGAAAAACTAAATCTTCAGCAAAAACACCATGTATCAATTCTCAAGAGTCAGAGGGAATTGGAAACACGGGAGAAAAGTGAGGATCTACCTGTTCCTGGCAGGTATCCACTGTACCGTCATTCACCACACCCCAAAGAAAATCGATGGAGAACAGAGGAACCTTGCAAGGAACTCAGAGACCAACCCGAATGGCCTTTATCACAAATCAAAAAACCACCAGGCACACCCCTGACTCACGTTTTCCCGATGACTCTCAAAACATTTCATATTTCATCAGGCAAACAAGGAGGTGTTCTCGGTACGTGGAGAGATCTCACATCCATCTGCTTTGCGCCCCGCTTTATCAAAGTCCTCACAGACACGGTGATCCCCTGCTCAGAGGCTGTTGAGACGGCATCTCCCCTCCCTGCACACGGACGGGCCAGGGAAAGAGAGTGGCAGTTTTTCTTCCAGCGTAAAAACTGACATGCCATCAGTCACCAAGCTGTGTCTGTCACCTTTCTCTCGCCCCTCTCTTTGTGGCCTGTGGCCTCCACACGCGCTCTCTCCCCAGGAACGTGGCCAGCAGTCGGGTAAGGGGCAAGCGTCGTGTGAATACCTGTCTGCCGGCCTCCTCTCTCGTCAATCTGACACAAAGCTCCGCCACCGTCAGGTTTACCCCACAAGGTTCAGGGCTAACCGAGCACTTCACCTGTCCAAACAGGGGATGCTGCCCAGAATGTTAAAAACGTTCGCTCTCATACGGGTGTTTATTTATTTATTTATTTATTTATTTATTTATTTATTTTTCAATACCTTTTCTTTCAACAAGGGTCATTTGCACTTAATTCCTCCCTGATCTGCTGAAGACAGACTTGCGGTTGTCGGCCTCGATTGTTATTTGTAGATGTGCGTCCCAGTGATGAGAATAGCATGGTTCTGTTTGGAGTCTGACCTTCACACCTTGTGGGGTTTTCTGTATTATGATTCAATTCTAACTGTTAAATCGGTACGGTAAAGTGAAAAGGTGTGGATATTTAACTGGCCTGCAGAGTGGGTGGCCTTGGAGGGAAGGGTGGGGGTTCTAATTCATCTCTAATGAACCCCTCCATCCCCCATTCAGTCTCATATTCCCACGCACAACACCTTTCTCTCTGAAGTGAGTCATAACGAGATTCTTTCGCAACGGTGGTCCAGGCACTCCATGTGATTTCAGTGACAGAATTAAACATGAAATCAAACAGGTGTTTTCCTAGCTGTTATGGTGGGGCATAAAATCAAGCTTAGAGCACAGAGTGTCATTACTCTGCAACTACAAGCAAGGGAGGACATTAAGTGACATAGAATTTACATGCATTGTGCTTGTTATATGTGTTAACTTTGTAATTGCTTAAAGGCTAGACTTGGTTCTGAGGTGACGGGCATGGCTGTAGTTGTTCATAGTTGTACGTTATCACACAAGGTTATCAGCTGCAGTTCAGGTTTCAGATCGTGTGGAGAGCTATTAGAATAGAGAATGACACATACTTGTCATAAAGTGTCCTTGTTGTAATTATATTATGTGGAGAAGCTGGATGAAACCTCTCACAAAAAAGAAACAGAGGGAAAACAACTTACAAAAATAAATTAACTACCTAAAAAAAAAAAGAAACCCACAAACAAAAGACCCAGTCTTAGATGCACACACAGCCAACTTTCTTAAACAAGGCACCCTCTTCCAGCCGCACACCTGTATTTAATATGCCTTAATTGGCAGGTGAGGCAAATTATCCAATGGCTGGCTTACACAGACAAAACAATTACAATTAAACAATTAACAAGTAGCCTGCTCAGATTAAATTGATTGACATGAGCTCAGTAATTGACAATGTTGCCAACTGAAACAGAAGATCTTTAAACAATTAACAGTTCTGGGGGACAGGTGCAGGTTCTCCTTCACACATTACATGAGTAAATGTTGCCTGTTGGCCAGACTTCCTGGATTCCCTTTCGCTCGGATGCAGACGACAGGTTTTGTTTTGATTTTGTAGAAAGTGATGGTGACAAAAATAATACTCTGACTGGTCTTCTTCCCGGTCTGAAGTGTTGGGTGTATTTATTTCTGAGTGTGTGTTTTGTGTGTGGGTGGGAAGTGGTGGTGAGGGAGATGTTATCTTATTTTGTATCTTTATAAAAAAATCTTTGCAACCAAACACTGTTTGTTGCGGCTCTAGAAATCGTAGCAATTAAATACAGTAACATCAAAGCAATTTTATTACAGAAGGATTGTTTTTTGTCTGGCACTCTGAAAGCATACAGAATGTGCCCAGGGCAACAGAAGCAAAGCAGAGCGATTTTAACTGAACTGCTAGTAAACCTCATTCACAACATGCCTTTATCTAAGGAAACACACCAAGGCGAGCGCTCTCTGCTGCTGAATTTCACTCGTATCTGATTTCGAAGAGAGAAACGCTCCTTTACAAAAGATATGAATGATCCTGAGAAGACAGAGGCAGGCGGCGACCGGCTTTGATTCATGTCCTGCTCTGGCGCGTGATTGGTCGATTCTGGCTTCGGCGGAGTGTTGCGATTGTTAGTTGGGTTTTGTCAGCACCATCTGGTATTCTCAATTACTGAGTGGATTAATTTAAGGGTGATGGAAAACAAAATGCTAACTGAGGACTGCTAATCTTATGACTCATTCAGAGGCCCTCTGCCTCTCTGAAAACGATCACTTTCAGCCATATCTCTCATGTTATGAGGCTGTCAAAAGCTGCATTCCATATTCTTAAAGCACTCTATGTGCGTACATGCGTGTGTGTCTGTGTGTTTGTGTGTCTGTATTTGTGTGCGTGTGAGAGCACATCTGTGTGTGTTACAGTACAGCAGGTTTTTTTTCCCCGCATTGATTTTTTGTCTGCTTTTCATTCCAGCTGTGCTCTTAATTAGCTGGGTTTTGACTGAGCTCATAATTGAATTCTGATCTGGATTTTGACATTGCTTGACAGGAATGTGTTGTTTGTCCCCTGTGAAGGTAATTGGTTTTGTGGTTTACCGTGTTTGTGAAAAATTCAAGTTAAAAATGCATCTGTTGCCATGCTATAACTGCCTCTACAACTTACAAATTACTCTTCAACCTCATTCTTAACGACAAACTAGTTGATTGACAAGCAAAGATAAACAATTTCTGGGTCGAAAATAAAGAACTGAAAAATAAATTTCACTTGATTCTGAAAACTGAAGGCTGGGCATTAACCAGAAAATGAATATTTTAGCACAATAAATATTTTTTTAACACAAACACACATCTTACACAATTATCTCTACAATGGCTGTAACAAATAACACAGATTTTTTTTTTTTTTTTTTTTTTTGTTATAAAGTCATACATGCAAATAATTTTCAGGTAATGTGGAACCCAGATGAGTGTTTAACGAACCCTGTGAAATGGCACCGCTCGGCACAAGCATCAGGAAACACAGCATTGTAAAGCACTGCACACTGTAATTAATCAAACCAATCACTCTTTTCCAGAAATTGAGGAAAGTGCTTAGGCCAGCTAATTTCACTCTTCAGTGTTGATCTTGTATGAAGACATCCTGCACTAAAGATAGCATAGCCGTGTAGCACAGGGAGTGGTGAATAACATCTGCATTAAAAAGGGAATCAAGAGGTCACCTTCAATTCCTTAAGAGCCATCATCAAAGTTTTGATTTTTTTTTTTCTTTCAGCTGCCAAGAAACAGTAAAAGCCCAGTTCTCTTTCAGACATTAAAACTTCACCTGTGCGTGTGAAAATGCATATAATAAAACTAAAACAAAAATACATTAAAAAAACAGACAAATAAATAAATAAATACTCAAAATCTGTGGCAGATGGGGTTTATGTTTACTGTAATTCTGAAATTCTGAAAATTTGTACTTAGATGCTGCAGGCCAAGTTAAGCGATTATTTGTGCTGAAAGCTAAAAACTAAATTTGAGAGCTCATCTACATGTGATTACAGCGTTTGTGGAGGACCAAACAAACAGAGGAAATTCACCCGACCCCCCCCCCCCGCCAGAGAGCTCAAACCCTCCAAATCAAAGGGAATTCTACCAGGGTCTATAAAAGCCTGATTCCATCTGTTTTTCTCTGCACCGCAGTAACGAGAAGATAAACCCAACAAAACAGCTTTTCCAGCCAATATTACGCCAAATAAATACAGGTGAGGTCTTCATAAAAGGAGGACCAGTCTAATAGCTGAGAGATGCACGGCCATGGTGCTGTCTTCTCTGGCCCACAGCATCACACTCTTGTTCTGAAATGAGAGAGGAGGGGCAGGCCGGCCAGGTGAATTTGCCAAATGGCACTGTGTGCAATAAATCACGAGGCTGCACTTTGCAGAAACGCTGCTGTCAGAGGCACGGGAAAATTCCAATCATAAAAGCAGAGGGCTAAATGAGGGAACAGCGAGGAGCAAGTTTATGTTTCAACACAAGCTTCATTAGCGCTAACATCCCCATATACCCTTAACGAGCAAATCTGCCTTCTGTACCTTGCTTTTTACTGATCACAAAAAACAACATATAAAAAATGAAGAACATTACTGCCGACAGACACACGTAAAGTGGTGTTTTTCATCAAGGCGAATGGGACTGTGGGCTGTCCCTTTACGAACCGCGTTTAAATACACAGAGCACAATGGCACGTTGTGCCTGGATTGGAACCGTTTCTTCTATAAGAATTACTTCTTACAAATGACAGTTCTCATAAAGGTTCTTATACAGGGTTTGTGTGTGTGTGTGTGTGTGTGTGTGTGTGTGTGTGTGTGTGTGTGTGTGTGTGTGTGTGTGTGTGTGTGTGTGTGTGTGGTGGCTGGTGTCTAACCGGCTGGGGGCTGGAGGAGTCAGAGATGGCAGATGCAGGACAGCTAGCAGACACATGTGCCGGTCAGCTGGTCAGTGCTGGGCAGAGGTGCAGATCGTATTCCTGCAGGATGTGGAACTGTCAGCAGGCAGTGGCCAGATGCCTTAACAATGCAACGCTAACAAGGGGGACGAGAGGACCAAAAAGCAGACAAAGCCAACAACAATAATAACACACATGATGACACAATATAACACAATAATAGCACAATAGAAACAATAATAACACCCCCTTCGTTTTCTTATTCTTGCTCTAATTGCAGTAAATAGTAATATTTCCGAAGGTGAATATTCCTTAAGGTGATAGGAAAATGGTGTGTAGAAACAGTTGCTAGTGCATTCAGTGCTAAGACTTCACTGTTCCACAAGCTACTCTTTAAAGAAGAGACTGTGCAGGATGGTTTGGCTAAGATGATCACTCTGCTTCAACACGCTTAGCGCTGGCTTCCATGTCCCTGCCCTGCTAAACTCGTAAGTATTCAGTGTTTTTCTTTATTCATCTCAGACTGTGAGAATCTAAACAACATGCATACAATCCTTCACTATGCATGTATATGTACATACATATGCATGCGGGATGGCAGTGGGGTATAGTGGTAAGGAGAAGGTCTTGTAACTGAAAGGTTGCTGATTCAATTCCCCACTGGGGCACTGCTGCAGTGCCCTTGGGCAAGGTACTTAACCCACAATTGCCTCAATGAATATAGAGCTGTATGAACGGATAATGTAAAATCGTAACCTATGTCAGTTGCTCTGGATAAGGGCGTCTGCTAAATGACAATGATGGAATGCAATGTACATAAGTATTTACACATTGTGTATGCATGTCCCGAAATGTGACCATAACTGAAGCTGTATTCTGCTTGCTGTTGTTTTGACCATTCTGCAAATTTAGCACGCTACTGCAGGTGATCTGACCTTGGCTGCAGGCCCACGCATGTGTGTGAGGCTTTGTGTAAGCTGGACCGAATGAAGTGTCACTCCTGCTCTCCTCAAACTCGTCTCCGTAACGCGGCGCTGAAGCTTTAAGCATAGTGGGCAGGCCAGTCCCGTGTATATGTTACTGAGACAGACTAAATCCACGCTAATTAAAACTCTCATTGATCTTTGGCTCCATACGAGCTTTCATTAGAGGCTCATCACGCTTCCTTTAGGATCCGTCTGTCTCCTCGAAGAGCCCGGCGATCCGAGCGCAGCTTTCACAGAGAGGGAGAGGCGAGATGGAGTCCACTAGCCTGCCGTCTTAAGGTCAGCGAAGAGTTTAATTGGAGAAGCTGTTTAGCCGTACCTCCATGAGTTTTAGCGCAATTACCGTTGGTTTGTCCTATGGATATGCAGCTGGGCTCACTTTTTTATTATTCAGTAGACTGAATTGTGCAGGAAATTGGAAACTGTGGAGCTTTCTTTCCACAGAAATGAATGAGTCAGTATAATGGATATTGGACCCTGTGTTATTTAATGCTTTCTTTTCAATATATGTCAATGTCTCACATTCTGAACATGATAGACACTGAACATGAGAGAGAGGCTCCATGAACCCTCCAACATGAATAGAGTGATCTCATCTTATCACTGAGGCACCACTTTGAGCCAATCGTGCTGTTTCATTGTCTTCTCATTTGATCAAACAAGTCAATGATTGACAGTGCCGGGCTCATGAAGTCTCCCTTTCCCATGACATGTTCCGAGGCTCTGATGTTCTGTACGATCCAAGGAGGTCCTGATAGTGTGATGTGAGATTGGTTCATGACTTTGAACCAGTCAAAATACTTTCCAAAATCATACGACTGGTTACAATCAGCCAGTTACAGTGAGCTGTCACATGATGTTTAGTTTAAAAAAAAAAAAACAGGGCCAAATTCAATGTTTGGCCACCTTTGGGATAGTGCCTGTTCAGTACGTGGAATGCAATGTGGCAAAAATTGTTTGTTGCAGCATTCAGGCAATCAGACTTGAAATTTCTGAAAGACATTTTCTCTTGATTCTCCATGCCCCTGACAAACTGGCTCTCTGACTTCTAATAGAATACGGCTGGAATATGGTGTTCCTTTCGCACCTCTTTCAAAATGTGAATTTGCCACCACTCGCCTGTATCAATGGGGTCTAGTAACAATGTGCACTGAGCAAGATGACTAACTGCAGCAGTACAGTGTGCACCCAAACCTGGTGGGGTGGTTTGTGTGTGTAAGTGCTGAGTGCTCACATTTGAGTGTGTTTGTGTGTGTGTGTGTGTGTGTGTGTGTGTGTGTGTGTGTGTGTGTGTGTGTGTGTGTGTGTGTGTGTTTTAAACCTCAAAGCAGGCCCTCCTGAGGGTCTAAAGTGGAGGTCTGCTACAGTGCATCTCCTTTCTGCAGACTGTATCTGGTGTGCTCTCTGTAAATATAATTGTCATTCAGATCATTTTGTTGGCTTTCAGGTTCTGACTCTGTTCTAATGACTTACATTTGTATTCTTTCCTTCAGGCCCTGCTGCATGCTACAAAAAGAAGTGTGTTGATAGCGCCAGCATGTTTATTTATGGGAATGCTTATTTGCCAGTGTAAAGATGAATTGCCACGGTGTGTCAAATGCTACACTCGGAGACTATTTTAAGTGCACCCTGCACTGTATGTGCTTTTGAGCACTTTTATTCAGATCTGCGCAATGAAATGGTGTCTTTCTTTCAGACCGGAGGCTGTGGAACCACACCAGCCAGGCCTGCCTTTCTGTGAGTCTTCAGAGAATCATCTACTGTACAGAATTTGCAAAAGCAAAGGACAGCTCTTCTCCTTCATTTTCAATGAAAAGAGAATGCGTATTGTACTACTGTACTATTGTACTACCTCTTCACTTCCATCTGCAGTTTACATAACCTCTGCTCTAATCCTTTTGTACACACGTGTAAACATGCGTCCATACCTACACAAACATCCAACACAATACATAAATACACAGAACACACACACACACACACACACACACACAAACACACACACACACACACTCCCATATAAGCACTCAACATTTGCACGCACACATACACACGCATTCACCTGCGTACACACACATTCACACATAAAAACCCAGGATCTATTGGTAGAAGAGACAGAAATCCTCTCTAGTTTGTTTGTAAAGGACTATGGAGTCGTTGCTAATAGTTTGAGACAGCTGACGCGTTCTTGGGAAAGTCAATTAGCATGTGATTAGTGCTTACACGTTGGAGGGGACATGACTGTCAGCCAGGCTTTGAGCTGCGAGGCTAAGGCCTGTTTAACAGCACAAAAGGCACTGTGCTTCAGAGCTGGCTTTACCTCCCACCCCGCACAGAAACAGCTAATTGGAATTATATTGGGTCGAAGTAGTGAGCATGTGTTTTTCCTCCCCGCACACACACACACACACACACACACACACACACACACACACACACACAAATTGAAGTGTTACCGGCTCTGGTGTAAAAACCAGGCCAATGACAGGAGGAGACCTGGTTATTTTATTAATATGCTTCAATAACAATAATAATGCTAAAATATTAATGTCAATTGGACATTAAGCACTATTCACGATATTGAAACAGTGACCTTTTTATATGGGTGCTTGTTTCATGCTATTATGAAACTAGCATTTTAGTGCACCTTGATGTGATGTCATCATTTTTTTTGTTCTGTTTTCTGTTTACTTATTCATTCCATACAGCAATGGCCTACATTTGCCCTCTACCTTTAACATAAAGCAGGCGCCTTTCCAAAGCGTCAGATGTAGACTAAAAATGCCTCATTTCAATGAATAAGGAGCAAATATGCAAATCTGACCCGAGCAAACTGTGCTGTCTTTCACCCATTGCTTTCTAGAAAGAAAAAAAAATCCCACAATACACTGTCCTGTCCTTGTTACAGGGGGTATATGATTGTACTTTGACAGAAAAGCCATGCAGTGTGCCTCACATGAAAGGGCGTGGTGCACTCACGGGGCAGTGAACTGATGTCACCGTGGTGACAGGGGTGTGGCATGACACAGACTGCTTGATTGGCCAGCTCAGTCTGTAGAATTCATGTCATTGGTTAATTGGCATAGCAGGCCCTGCTGGTCAGAACCCCGGAGACAAACATGCACTGAGAGGCTCACGGGCTCACACAGTTACACACAAGAACGCACACACACACACACACGCACACGCAATATTTTTTTCCGCCTTGGTGAAACAGCCTGGCGTGGAAAACTGAGGTGGGTGTGAATTACAGAGAGAAGATGGAGAGGGTGTGTGGAGGCACAGCAGGAGGCACGAATGCTGTCTGTCAGCAGGTGAACCACTTTCTGCTGCTTCTGCTTCTGTTTAGTCCCTGTACACTCTATGCTGAAATGCACTCCGAATCCTCAGTCCCTGTATACTCTATGCTGAAATGCATTCCGAGTCCTTAGTCATTATACACTCTATGCTGAAATGCATACCCAGTCCTCCGTCCCTATACACTCCATGCTGAAATGCATTCCAAGTCCTCAGTCCCTATACACTCTATGCTGAAATGCATTCCAAGTCCTCAGTCCCTATACACTCTATGCTGAAATGCACTCCAAGTCCTCAGTCACTATACACTCCATGCTGAAATGCACTCCGAATCCTCAGTCAGTAAAGGTACGATGTTGACACAGATTTCTTGATTGAGCACACCTGTGTGAGGATTAACTCACCTGGAAGAGAGATAAAGTGAGCTGGAATATTCCTGTCAGTGAGCGGTGCATTTTTATGTTTTGGGTTTGTGTTTTGTTTTGTACTCAGATTGTGTTCTCGAACAGCAAAGCACGCTTTTTATATCCTAACCCCACAGTCATCCGTAATGCTTGAATGATTTTTAAAGTTGATTTTTTTTTATTAAAAATGCTTATGATTTCACTATATGAAAAAATGCTGCACTGCACATCATTAATGTATGATGCAGATATTACGTAAGACAATAAATATCACAGAACTGGGTGTGACTGGTGTATGACATGCCTATTGTATTGCAGCTAAGCGTATGCACTGTGTAGAATAGAGCTGTTCTGAATGGCGCTGACACATGCTGTACCTCTAATTGCCTCTCATTATTCTCCTTACAGACACTTACGGATTCATGACACGGGGCTGGACACACTGGCTAATCAAGTCGGTAAACATTCTCCATGGAGAGGGTCCAGGACCCCAATACAGTAAGGCACTCTCACTGAGTTACTGCTGTGCAGAAAGTCTACTGAATGACTAACTACTACTACTGATATTATTATTATTATTATTATTATTATTATTATTATTATTATTATTATTATTATTATTATTATTGCTGTTGTTGTTGTTGTTGTTGTTGTTGTTGTTATAGCAAGGATTATATCAAGGATTTTATATTTTTTATATTTAATTTAATTTAATAAGTGATGATAGAAATCCATAGTTTCTTAGCTGGGCTCTAATAGAAAGTCTAGCACCTCTGTTGGTTTCAGCGCCACCAGGTTTGCCTAACGGGGTCTGCTTTTCTTCACCCCGGACACATCTGTTTTTTTCCTGACTCCTGATTGGCTCTCAGCAGCACAGTACCCTTGACCGCCTGTTGTGGTCAGCCTTCAGAAACACAGTCTGGATCAGGATAATACACTGTTGTGAGGGTTTTGGATCCTGTACCCACTTAGGACCTGTTTTCTTGCCCACAGGTAGCCCAGGCTAACAGGGCTGGAGCAATCAAATGTGTGTCTGGAAATCACTTAAAGCATGTAAGGGTGAATTAGAAGTTTTATTTATTTATTTTTTCCCCATAAGCCACCATGATCAACTACCGTACTGCTTCCTGGAGGCTAAGCAGTTACTCCGCTTCCTTAAACTGCATCTTAATACTTCCTTTAAACCGTTTCCTGTTGGGCGTTTCTCTTCCAGATAACAAGAACAGTGGTAGTTTTTTTTGTGTATGTGTGTGGGTTTTTTTTTTTTTCACCTCGATGAGATGCATTCCCCCTCTTTGCATTTAAACGACCGATTATATCGAGCTCAGTGCGTGGAGTGGCGAATCGCTGGAATGCGGGAGGCAGCAGGCCCCGATCGCACCCGTGTTCCCTGCCATTCTTGGCTTAATAGCGTACTGCATCCCCGCGTATATTTTTAGGCCCCGTAACCTTTCCGTTGCGGTGGCCGTGCAGGCCTCTGTGCAGGAACGCAGCCGATTCGGCGCTGGAGTGGCCGCCAGCCTCTTGTCTCTGGCCTCGTATAATGGAGCCGCAATAATTACAGACGGCTTCACTAAAGGATCGTATTGTTGACCCTGTGGGGTTGCATTCCTTTCCAGCCAATCACTAACACGCCTGCCAAAACAGAGCTTTCAGGAGAAACTCACCTTTTTCATGCATGAATCCAAGACCTTTATGTCTAAAGCTGTATTCGAATTCAAGTCACAATGCCAGTAAAAAAGAAGAAAAATAATGATAATATGTAATCTAATTTTTTAATATATGCATGTTGAGTAACCATAGAAACCAAAAATGAATGATTTTTTTTTTTTTCTCTAGGTCTGTGTTATTATCATCACTATTATAATCATAACCTTTATCATTCCAAAGACTTTTTTAAGTATGTCAGCAGCACCAATACTTAATGAGCAAGCAATGAATGAAGAAGTTTACCCGACTCTACGTATGCATCTACTGATAAACACTGGAATGTAAACATAAAATAATAAATCAGAGAAATAATAACTGGGTTAAGTTCACATGAACAAAAATTCATCTATTCATCTAGAGCATGTGACTTTGTGGATCCCAGCATTAGAGGTCCAAATCTTTCTTTACAATTCCATTTCAGAATAAATAAAAATATGAATAATCACCCTCACCATCATGTCCAACGGCAAACCGTTATCAAGGGATTCTGGAGCAGGCTAGGGGTTTTATTTTGTTGTGTGTTTTGTTTCATTTTGTTTCATGTTAATCCAGTCCTGCATATGGCTGGATGCTAAGCCTCGTGATATAGTTTGTGCTGAAATTCAAATGCATTGATATCACATTGGAGAGTGAGGAGGAATGAGGAGAAAATGTCTGGGACACGTGTTAAAGTGTCCTGCTCAGACGCCTCGATGCAGTGCCAGGCGTGTTTGCAAATGATGTGCCTACCGATAGACCGCTCTGTTCCGCTCACCACATCTGATTCCAAAAGCTGCACCAGTGCGCTGTCTTTGGGATGTGCTGACATTTTCACAGCACCCAGCAACGGAATACAGATACAGTCCATCGTCCATGTGCACAGTCATTTCATCAGTTCACACTGTGCAGAGGGCAGGGCCCACATACTCAGTGAAAGAACAGGCCATTAAATATAAAACAGGAGCCTGTTTGCAAATCTTGGTATGTCATGTGACAGAGAGGGATAGATGCATAAGTGTAGCCAGGATGTAACTGTCACAGTTGAATCTGAACGGTTCCATGTTTATGACCAACAGTATGTAACAGTCATAGGTGAATATGACCGTCTCCATATTTATGAGCGGCCAACAGTATGTAACCATTGCAGTCAAATCTGACCGTCTCCATGTTTATGACCAGCAGTATGTAATGGTCACAGTCAAATCTGACCATCTCTGTGTTTATGACCAACTGACAGTAGGCGTATTGCACTGATTATCTGTGTATCTGTGTGCGTATTGCACTGATTCAGGTGATCCAGCTTCCCCAACCGGCCATTTGAGGGAACTGGCAGTGTGACAGCCGTCATGAGGCCGGAGGGTGATGACATACCAATCTCTCTCAGGAGCTGTGCAGTGCATTTTAAGGCACACATGTGAAGAGCTTTTTTTTTTTTTTGATGCTAAGTAACAGAGAGTACCCACAGGCGCTGCATATATTTACCTGAATGAGTCTTGCGCTCAGAGTGTCGCAGGGCTGAGGCCGGGAGGAGTTCACTGCCACAGTAACCTCGTTTCCACTACTGCGCCATAAAGTGAAATAGTCTCGCTTCGCCTGTTTCTCCTCTGTCATGATGTACCACTCATCAAAAATGAACCGGGAAGCGCCTGCGTGCACACACACAGACACACACAGACACACACAAACACACATACACACACACACACACACATAACCACACTCACACACATGCACACACACAAACAGACACACACACATGCGCACACACACAGACACACACAGACACACATACACACACACACACATAACCACACTCACACACACACACAAACAGACACACACACATGCGCACACGCGTGCACACACACAGACACACACAGACACACACACACACACACACACACACACACACATAACCACACTCACACACATGCAGACACACACACACACACACGCGCACACGCGCGCACACACACAGACACACACAGACACACACACACACACACACACACACACACATAACCACACTCACACACACAGACACAGACACACACACACACACACACACACACGCTTACCACTGATTTAAGAGTTACCGGTGAGTCACCCTCCTGTTCTATGTCTCTGTTCCTCCCAGCTCTTTGCAGTTTTGTTACACTTAAATAAAGAGAGAGGGAAAGGGAGTACACCCATGAGTCTGTACCGCACGTCAGCATTGCTTGGTATGCATGGGACAGCCTGCGGAATCGTGTTATAAATTGGTATGGGAGACAGGCCAACAGTGCATTGCATTAGTCAGCCTCCCCCGATGTAATAAAACGCAGAGAAAATGCTCTCTGCAGATTGAGATCTGAAAAGGCTACCACCGAACAATATACTTAGGCAGAACCCGGCTGCACCCCAGCCACTGAGATCATAATCGGCACACCAGCTTAGCAGAGCTAAATGAGATGACATTCACTTTGACAAATAATTTCCTCCTCCTATATGCACAGAGTCCAAATGATTTCAAATTGGACCCCTGATAAGATGATTCAGACAGGTGGAATAAAAGTTTAAACCGATAAAGATGGGGAGCAGCCTAGTCATCTGGTAGAAGTTTGGGTACAACACTGGATTCAAAAGCAATATGTGCATAATATGAACGTATATATGTGTGTGTGTGCATGTGCACGCGCACGGGTGTGTGTGTGTGTGTGTGCATTATTTCAGTCTTGTGACTCTGAAAGAGGGCTCCATCAGTTCTGTAATTCTACGATAAGGCAGTAAAATAATCAGACAGTTAAAAAGGCCAATTAACCCAAACTGAGAGAGGTTGGTTACTTAATGGAAACAGTCACCTGAATTAATTATTTACTTAATTAACCTTGCCGTTACATTTTTTTATTTATTTATTGATGATTATACCACTTTTCTTAAGAAAAACAAACTCAACATGCTGAAATACTTGTTTACTCCTGTATTTCCAGTAGGTCAGTTTGAAATACATTAGTCTATTTTTAAATGAATTTATTGATTCATTTATTTATTATTTGGTCTTTGTTTTTCTGCAAAGTTGCTGTTGCTTCAGCACAGTTGCTATATGGTGAGGACTCTGCTGGAGCTTCTCACAGGCTGAAGGGCCTAGAGATGCTGAGAAGTACCATCATGTTGCATCATGTCGAGTTTTCAGGCTGGATCTCCAACATCGAAGAAAGTAAAGAACCCGGGACGCCAGGGTGGAAACTGCAGAGTTCAGGGCTGCTGAGTCTGCCATTTACACCCATTAGCTGCATTAGCTGTGCTTTGCTGTGTCACTTGGGCTGCTTTCAGTCACCGCCCCACCAATTCTTCGGAGGTGACAATTCGTGTCTGTCACGGTTTGTCTTTGTCATGGTTTCCCAAGCAACTGTAGCTGGAGCAAAAGCCACCACAGGAGCAAGCCTGCACTTCAGATAGCCCGGGTGTCCTGTCAAACAGAGCATTAGTAACCTGAAAAAAAGATAAAAAGAGGTGGAAGCTGTGTGAGATGCTCTCCTTCAAGTGATTTTTTTTTCCTTTTCCTGTCTGGAAATCAATGGAAAAGGCCCCTAATGGTGATTTGGAGAGGGTTCTATCAGGGACGTTTCATCAAAGAGAGGGAGTGGACACAAACCGCCAGTGATCACGGTGAAAACAATCCCGCTTTTGTTTTGATGCTTCTGGCTGATGATGGTGCTGAGAGTCTGAGATTGGTATCCATAGGGACGTGATGGGCATGCTCCAGTCTGGGACTACAGTGAGAATATATGGTTAAATAAATAAATAAATAAATAAAAACAGGCACTTGAAAATAAGTGCAAAGTTCAGTGAAACTCTATGTCCAAACACAGTTCTGTAGCAGATGGAGAGAGCTCAAGCTGTGTGATGAATGCCAAGTAGTTTATTTTCTTTGTTTTCCATTTTGGGAGACATTGATTACATATAGAGCACCTTCTGATATAAATTATACATTAAAATGCACCATCGGACATTTGCAAGATCATAGCATAAGAGATTAAAAATGCTGTATTGTGTTTTATTATTTTAATGGAAAAACGAAATCCATTAACATTCATATTCCTCTGATATAATGTTTCTGAAACATAAAATCATATATGAAATGGTGGTAAGGGTTGCAGCACATTCGTGTCTAATGCTAAAAGCACCTGTTTGAATGCATGTTTGTGCCACAGAATGTTCTGCACATACAAGAGTTCCAAAACAGACATCACAGCATGCCTCTAAAAAAAGGCAAACACAGATCACATGACCAGATCAATTGTGACATCACTTAAGGGACTCTCCTTAATGATGCATTTCCCTTTTACAAGATGCTTTTAGCAGGGAGTATATAGTGTTTCCTTCATGATGTAAGCCTGACATCACTAAAGGTTATTACAAAAGGTAAGGCTTTGTCAATACTGGCGATGTTTCAGACAGTTTATTCCCTTTACCCAAATGAAAGGGTACCTGCATTATAAGTGAAAGCCGTGCATGGCCACATGCATTAAAGTGGAGTCATTTGGCTGCACATATTAATCAATTTGGCATGTGTCGCATTTTCTTTGCCTGTGGCGAGGCGTAGTTTTGCCATTTGTCTGAAAACAGCATGTGCGGTTCCGTGCTCTGTGTGTTTTACATGCAAATGCAGTGTGATTGGACCTCAGTTAGTCCAAGGGCTGGCGCTAGATTCACTTTTCTTGATTTACCTGTCACACTAACTGTGTAAGCCACTCCGGGGAGGGCGCCTGCAGGCCAAATAAACAATAAGGTAACACTTTACTACAGAACAAGCCCCCACAAATTCACCATCAAATAGCACATCATTAAAATAATATTAACATTTATTGCACTGCCTGTCCTAAAGTAGACATCAGTCACTCCTTACAAATGACTTAAGCACAGCAATGCAAATGAAGTTCACTACCATTTTCACAGGGCATTCATAATTCATTTTTAAGGTAAGTGTAGTGTCCATGACTTTGGGGCAAGCAGTGAAAAACAATAAATTGATTTCAATAAAATTATTAAATTGTAATCATGCCATATTCATTATTAATTAATCAGGCCTCAACATGAAGTGTTACCAAGAAAGACAAGATTTATGAAAAGCCCAGGTGGTTTGCACGGTTACTAATGGGTAGGCTAATGTGGCAGTGTTTAACAGAAGATGCCATTGGAGGACAGCACTGTGCAGGGTCTAACAATGAGATCTAAAGAGATTTAAGTGAGAACACATGCAACTCGCCATAACAGCACTGAGTTCCGAGTGGGTGTTTCCATGGTTTCACTGCTGTGTGATTCCAAATGGAGACGCCTGTTACTACCTTATTGTGCACTCAGCCTCTGCTGCATCATCCCCAACATCTGTGTTGCATTTGTCTCCAAGGAAAGACAATTAGATGTAAGTGTATTTGAAACTAATGGAAGTATCTAAGGAGATGAAACATCTTGTAGGTCAAAGCAAAATATCACGATATATTACGCTCAGTTCGGTCTAATGTTTAAGTTTAATTTAGTCTAAAGTGCATCCTCTTCACTAATCACTGAAACTATTGTGCTTGCGGAAATGATTACTTTTTTATATAAACTGTGATGACTTAATAGCAGGGGAAAGTGTTGATGAGGAAATATCAAAACATGATTAGATTGACTTAATGAGATATTAAATAGCTTTATAGGTTCATAGAAATAATTGCTTGTAGGCATCCCTTTTCCTGGATTTAATTCTATGTAATAATAGAGTAAGCATGTCTGCTACGCTCGCTTGCTTCTAAAGCTTTCTGCATATGCATATTTCCGATTGCTGTGTTTTCAGGTTAAACATTGCCTTCAGCCCTTAGACCCAAAGGTTTTTTTTTTTTTCATTCAATCTGGTTTGTGTTTTGTGTTTCTCTTTTGCTTGCTTAATCACTCCCTCGGAATACAGCACCAGCAGTTAGCCATTATTTTAATTGTTCCAGTGGGTTATGAACCAGGCCAATATTTGTGCTGCTGATTTGCATTTGAAGGTCAAGAAAACCATGTAGCCGATGAGAGTTTCCAGAAGCAAATTTCTACAGCTTTTTTTTTTTGTAGTGAAAGTGCCTCAGGGAAGAAGAGCTGAAATGTAGCCCCATTTAGCATGAGTCAGCATATGAATGCCCACTGTAGAGAGAGGTGTCACTCCCTAGAGCCAGAACAAGAGAACTCATAGAGCTCTTAGAGAAACAGGTAACTCAGAGGAGCCTGCAGGATAGAAAAGGTCATGGTTAGTTCCCTTACCTGAGGCCTTCTGCTAAGTGCCTCAAGCTCGGTGGACTAATCTTATCTCTTGCTGTGTCAGACTGAAGCAGGGGGCTGCAGTCCAAAACACTGTTATTATTTATTTATTTATTTTCAATCGGGTGTCTTGTAATGGTTCAGGATTTCCAGATCACTCTGGTATTTGCCATAAAAGAGTGACACACGGAATATAGTTCCACACTAAAAGTGCACAAGTCCACTGTGCCCTTACAGGAATGTTCCCCTACTGTTATGGCAAAGCAGCAGTAGTTTGGGGATGGGGGGTGCTCTGGTGCAATAACGAGAATTTTACATGCTTTAGCAATGCACCAAACCTGTGACTTTTTTTGGATGACAGTGAGTTTGGGCAGCATGTGATCTGAGGCTTTACGGACTAGCTTTCTGAATGGCCTAAGTATCACAGCACATCATTGAGAGCTTGAAAATATGCGCATGCAGGACTGGGGTTTAACGGCTTATACAGAGTCATGGGGCTGGTGCCTGGAGGATGTGCGGATGCCAGAAACCAAATCATGCAAACCCAACATCTTCCAGTCCCTCAGTGCCCTGCCGGTACTTTCCCAACGCCGCACACTGGCTGCACGCGCTAACAGCGAACAGTCCTGCCAACTGAGTGGAACATGTTGTCTGAGCTCCGGCCCCCGGCTACAATCCGCTAATTAGCCGATTTCTTCCTACCAGAGATTCTACTGCCAACGGGATGCAGTGTTTACTCCAGCCCCCGTCTCTCTCTCTCTCTCTCTGCGCTGCCTGTGTCCCCCTCACTCACTGCGGCGAGTTCAGCAGATTCGCTGTGTCCCGCTCTGTCTGTGTCCCGGGCTCCCCGGTGAAATATTAATGGTGCACTCTCGAACGCGGTCCCTCCATGCACGTCTCTAATTGGACGCCGCGCTGTACACGGTTAATGTGAAACCTGATCGCAGAGTGTGTGGAATTAATTACAGCCCATCTGTGCCACGGTGCCTGGTGAAAGTCCATCTTATGTCATTAATTTAGCTCCGCGTATCTCCAAGTGAGTGTCCGCGGTGTTGAGGTGCCTGGAGTTAAGCGTAAATCCAACAAGTAAATGTTGAATGTTTAACATTAGCTACATATGTAGGTGTTAATAACGCAGCCCGAACAGATTGCTTTACATTGTTGAATACCATTCTCTGACAGCCAAGCAGAGCTAATTTTTCTTTCCATAGGTTTGATGCACAATGTTTGCCACATCTCCAGCAAATGTCGTAGATTGTGAAGAAGAAATGAAGAGATTGTGCCCTATTGTTTGAGCATGCAAGTGTGTGTGTGTGTGTGTGTGCATGCGCGCGTGCCTTGCATGTGTGCGTATTTGTGTGTGTTTGTATATGCGTGCATGTGTATGTGTTTGTGTGTGTGTGTGTGTGTGTGTGAGAGTGTCGGTTACTCCATCAGCCTCTGTAATGAAATTAAACAAGATGCCAAAGCGACCGTAATGACCGATTTTCGAGGCGTCGCCCCCCCAACACCCGGCCATCTCTCCACGCCGTGGCTGTTTACTCGATGAACAATATTGCCGACGCATGAAAAATGAAGTGGACCGCTCTGCAGTTATAGATTTATGCTTCATCACTATGGCATCTCTTTTAGTGTTGATTATAATTCCCAGAAGCCCTTAATTAAACAGCTCGCATGGAAGGCTTTCTGTGAATGAGCGAGCGTACATTTACTGACTACTACTATTAATGTTGAGGAGCCAAACAAGCTTGGCGCGTTACAAACTGCTAAGCTCTGCAACATGATCTTTGCTAGGACTGCTGAAAAGGCACATTTTTAGTTTCCCACTTTCTCCCCTTCGCTTAATGGGTCGTCTTGGTTAACTGCCCCTGCCCCCCTCGCTGAAAATTAATTAAAAGGCCTACTTTGACTCTTTTTTTTTTTTTTTTTTTTTTTTTTGGTCACTCCATCTCTGCGCTCCAGTAAGATTTATCCTACTGACTTTCCGGTGGCTTCTGGGATTTTCCGTTAAGTCTGTGAATTTCACTCGGCTCAGTTGCTCCAGGTCTTGGGTTGGTTGGGTCTGGTTCCGGGTGGTTTCAAGCTCCCTTTGTCATTCACTCTACGGGGGTAAAAACACATCTTAACCAGTGACAGAATTCTGAATATGCCCGATATTACTGTCCTTTTAGAACAACTGGTAAGATTTCTTTTAGTACCCGACTGACAGAATGTATAAACGAGCCGCCGCATGACACAAACAGAGGCAGACTGCATAAACAAATAAATAAGGCTTAAGGTGAGGCCGAAACTGCAGCCAAAGTACTGACAGTAAAATTGAATGCAGAATTTTAATCAACTTAAATCAACTGAGGGGATATTTATGGCCGTACTTAAACTGTGCCATTAGTTTACTTATAGCCGGCGTCAGCAGCAATAGCCGACTACTCCTAAATATTTTACTGGTAATGCAGACAACAAAATAATAAAGGAGGCAGGGCAGAAACAAACTATTTGCTGGTGTCGTTATATCATTTTCACCCAACACACTGTCCGGGCTGATGTTGTTCTGGTTAACACACGGGGTGTGTTTTTTTCAGCATAAAAATTGCGATGATGGATTATATAACGCCTTTGAAGGTCTTCAAAACTTTACAGTGAAAGGGGGGGTTGGAGGGACTCACCCAAACCACCACTAAAGTGTAGCACCCACCTAGGTGATGCTCAGGCAGTAAACCTAATTTCCCTCCACACAGAAAACCTGAACTGTCACCAAATTCTTCCAAGCCTGATGTTCCAGAAGGTTCCGGAAGGTGGGCCCACAGAAGCATATTCCTGTTGGTGCGGGATTCCCATATTCCTTCAGTCTTCACTTCCAGCTCCCCATTCAATTTACTATGCAATAGTAAATCCTGAGCTTAAATGAAGTCAAATAACATACTCAAAGAGAGACATTTTCATTAGAATCTCACAAGGTCAGCATGCTTACTTATTTGTCATGCCCCGCATAGAGATTTGGCACAGCCAGAGATACCCATTTGTTGTATCACCAAAGTTTTGATAAATTCTTTGGATGTAGAGGGAAAACTAGAGCTACGAAGTAAGGAACTGTTAAAAACATCTGATTCTGCAGAGTGAGATTATTATACAGGCTGTCTTTGTCCACTGCCACCAGATTGATATCTTTGGATACAGATAAATCATACAGGTTCCGCGGATTACATCTCTGGATATCTTTACAAAAGAAGACAGGCAATGTTCCATGAGCTTTTATGAGGTTATCAAGATAAATAAAGATCAGCTCAAGCAAATAGTTTTTAACAACAATCGGCCATCCCCTCACATTTTCAAGTCCTTTATGTACTGTAATATAGTGAAGCAGGCAGGACTGGCAGAATGTTAGTATATTAGATATTTAAACTATTGTGGAATAACTCTGTGATTATATACACCTGCAGGTAACGCCTCTGTGCCTCCACAGTCCCTCTGAGCGTTTCTGCTGCTCAAAAACGGAGAGAAGGCACTGAGCCGAAACATCAACACCAGCCGCAGCCGCCTGTTTGGCGAACAAAATGAAGTCTCCAGAAAAGAGTTTGTTGCCTCCCTGTCACCTTTATTGGAATTATTTTCCTTGTCAGCTGAGTTGCCCGTAGGGAATGGAGTGGCGGGGATGTGCTGACTACCACTGAGCGGAGCCGATAGCACAGAGCAATCACGCCATCGCCGAACACCGCGGATTGAATATTCCGGAACCTTCCCGCGCCGCACCGATCTAATTACTCACGTTCCGAACCGCGCCGCCCTGTTAAAAGCGAGCGCCCGTAATCATATCAAATTTAACATGTATGCTTTTGATACCTGAATGCTTTCTCCAGCAGATATTAGACATGCTCCCTTTTCGCCCCTATTGATCCAGAGCTTTGTATCAGCAGTTATTTAAGAATGACTGGCGTCTCGGCTAAGAAGTTTGTTCTTAAACTACAATAAAAGTCAAATATGGACAACTGAGCAATTCATATACCATTTCTAGGTACGCAAAGCAATGTTAAATGTAGGTAGAGAATGGCTTACATGTGATGTACACATTCATTTCATCAGCTCTGACTCAAGGGCAAGTACACAATGTGCAAGCATTTAAAAACTTGGATGTGGATTTTTTTTTTTTTTTTTTTTTTGGAAATATGTACTATGCTAATGTGGACAATTTTGAAGTAATAGGAGTTTCAGTTTACTTGCCCAGATTGGTGATTAGTGAAGTGCCTCATTTAAAATTCCGACGGCTTCCAGTTTATACTTTGTGTGCTTAAACACATCAAGCATAGTAAATCTGTCTTCATGTGTATTTAAATGCTCTATTGTTATGCAATTAAAGTAATGAAGAATGGATGAATACCAAAAAAGCAATAAAAATGGTTAATGAATGTAATACTTCTCTTATCTTTGTGTTTATTTCCAACAGAGTGAGGAAAGGATGGGATTTGAAATAAGACTCCTCTCTGTGATCTTCAGCATAATTTTCACAGTTGTTTGCACTTTGATATCTAGCACCCACATTTGCACATGAATTACCACGCAACACAACTCACAGTGTAGACAACCGCTCGTGCAAACGTACACTCCGAGACGTTTTCTGGAACTTCATTTTAGAGTTCAACTTTCAATTCAACAACATGAACGAGATTACAATCGCGAAGCGGGAAATCCAAAATCACCGTGGGAACATCGTAAATAACACTGCCTGAATGAAACTGCCGAAATGGTATCAGCATTAGGCAAATCAGGAGAGGAGGTGGCAGTAACTGAGGGGTTCATGGCAGGGTTTCAGGGGGTTTGGGGATAAATCACTCTGAACCAGTGGATGCAGAGATGATCATCTCCGCACTATTTTAAATCACACACTGTCATGTATCAGAGAATTTAAGTAGAAGTGTCCTTATACTAAGGCAGTCCTCTTTCTCTCTTTTACTCCCCTGGTCACCAGGCCATTTTAGGATCATGTGTGAAACCAGCTCTGCCTTTCACTGGCATGTCTTCCCGGAAGGGAGCCACATGTTGCTGGAGCAGAGGTTGGCTGTATCAAGAACTCACACAGATTAATACATGTGTGCCCATGCCAAATACAGCACTATGCACTTACAAAGAAAGCAACGTGACAAAACAATAGATATCTACTTTGCTATTCCTGACATTCTTCTTCTTACTTTTTAACAGTGCCATTTTGTGTTCACTTGAGTCTACTTCCTGTTTTGCAGGAAATGACAAAAACACATGGTATCAAGGGCCTTGTGGTCAGAGATAAGAGATAAGGCTGAGAATGGAATGGATGTCAGGTTTTGAATACACCGCTGTCTAAAATCTAGAATAAAATCTCATTTTGAATCAGTGACATGCTGTATATGAATAAATGATCAGTGGTTTTAAGGCCATTCAACATATCGTGCTTGAATGGAGGACTAATTTATTTACTTATTTAGACAGGAAGAACGTATTTTTCCTTAAGTGCCCTCTGCTTTCCCAGAATGGATTGCTTGTTTTTATGATCTTTTGAGCCAAACGTTTGTAATTTTATTTGTATACCTGTATAGACTTTATTTAATGCACAGTGTACTGTTTTGTTTTTTTTTTTTTAACAAGGACAGGCTGTATTGTGTTTATTTGGTAAGCGTCTGAACGCTGCGTGCAGAGAGATTTATTTAATTTTTGTACAGATGTTTATTCACTGACTGCCCTGTGTTTTACTGAAAAGGAGAGGTTTTGGTGAGGTAATTTTGACATATGGAAGCTGAACATAATTTTCATTAGACTTTACTGTTTCCAGAAGCCATTTTGATAATTATTATTGTATTCATGCCCGTGTTCCTGCCGTCAGGTTGGGTCAGGTGTTTGGGTATTCGGTTCAGGTATTAAAATGCGCAGGTAGGGTCATGCATGGTCTCAGTTTCAGGCCTGTGCAGACCCTTAGCAGGAAAAAACATATTTGTTTACTCTGATTCCATTTGTACAGCTGACTCCAATCGGCACTTTAGTAGTGGGCAGAATACTGCAAAATATTTCTAACTAATTAAAGCAGGGTTAGCAAACTGAAGGTTTTTTAAAAAATGTATTTATTTTAATTATTATTTTTTCAATTTGTCACCTAATTAGTCAATCGTGTTTATGTATGTGTGCAAAGCATTTTCCTAGTATACCATTTGTTTTAAATTGCAAATGGTTTCTCAGAATCCCAAGAGTCCACTGCTGTTATGCGTGAGTATGATGCAACAATTGAAGGGGGCTGCTAGAACATCACATTTACATTTTTTAAAGAACAGCGGTGTTGAGTGAACATCGGCAGTCACACCCCGGACATCCAGGCATCGCTCTGTTTCCTGTGATGAATTTCCTACCTCCTGGAGGGCAT
Source organism: Megalops atlanticus (assembly GCA_019176425.1). NCBI lineage: Eukaryota > Metazoa > Chordata > Actinopteri > Elopiformes > Megalopidae > Megalops > Megalops atlanticus. The sequence continues at coordinate 29,698,904 of CM032891.1, forward strand.
TTTCACATTATCCATCTCAGAGGAATCTGGCTCATTTGTTACATGGTTGATGGAAAATGGGTCTCTGTCCATTTTCTTCTGTTAATCTGTTGCTAATTACTCAACCGCAGTTGTCGGCCTCTTCTTCTTTTTTTTTTTTTTTTTTGAGAACAGCCCTTGGTGTGAAGCCCTCTCGAGAAAATGACGGGGCCGAGCAGCGATGGCTGATTCCCTGTTCCCAACAGGAAAACACTGCACTCGCTCATCCTAATTGGTCTGCAAACACACTGTAATTTCTCAAACTCAAGTGCGGTTTCAACTCGTGAGCATGTAAATTCTGCATCCAAAGAACTCTCGGTTAATCAGTTCTTGCAAAGCAATGCTTTTTAGTTCATTAGCGAGTCATTTGCGTTTTAACCCATGAGAATGAAATGGCCCTAAATGAATCTTTTGCTTGTTACTCATAGGGTTTAGTCTTAGTCCTAGAGAGGATCAGCTAAATGACTATCAATGCAGTCCAAGACCTATGCCAGTCGTGCATTCACAGGAACAGTCCTCAGAAACACTGTGGAAGCACTCAGAAGCGCTGAAGTGTTTGAGTGCAAATTGTGCGCACTGAGAGACTCTGTGTGTGTGTGTGTGTGTGTGTGTGTGAGAATATTGCCGCTTTGCTTTGTGGGCCTGCTGTGTGCCTCTCATTCCCCGGCCTGTTAGAAGTGATGAGTGTGTGTTGTTTTCTTCCCCACACTGTGCCATCTGTGAGCCGGA